>JAQQSV010020288.1:0-11013 GCA_028646515.1 Pseudochirops corinnae | reverse complement strand
TCTTGCATCATTCTTATTTCTCTTCCCAATTGTTCCTCCACTTCTCTCATTTGGTTTTCAAAATTCTTCTTAAGCTGATCTCTAGCTTTTAGGCAATCTTCATGTTTCTTGGAAGCTTTTGGCGTGGGAGTTCTGACTGTGATGTCTTCCTCCCGTTCCCTGCTTTGATCTTCTTTTCCCCAAAGAAGGAATCTAGAGTTTGGTTGCTGTTCTTACTTTGCTTCCTATGCTTGCTTATGGTTGGCCAGTCACTGATTTTTTTAGCTCTGTGAAATTCTGCTTCCAAAGGGAAAGGCTCTGTCCCAAATCGCTGGGGTTTTCCCAGCTGCCCGTGTTTTTAGGAGGCTGCTGCAGCCCCCAACAGCTCTGGCTCACTGAAAATGCACCCCAGGACCACCACCCAAGACCACGATCCAGATCCAGGCCGCTCAACGCAAGAGCATGTTGGCCTCTGAACAATCGCTTGGCCCCCCTGAACTCTGCAGGCCAGGAGCTCTGAAGCAGCAACATGGAGGCAGCTGCAGGGCCTCCGCTTCTGCCACTTCCTTGCCCTGGAGGCAGTTTGTCTGGACCCACTTATCTCTCCCAATTTTAGCCAAGTTCCACTGACCTTTCACTTAGTCCTTTTTTTCTTATGGCTTGATAATTCTGGATACTACCACAGCTGCCTCAGATCAGCTCTCCTGATGCTCCAGCTGTGGCTCAGTTCGGCTCAGCTCGTCAGGCCACCCCCAGGGCCAAGCCACCATTTCAGGCTGGGCTGGTTTTGGCTCCCAGCACTGAGATGGTCCCTCCTAGCTGGGCTGCCTTCAGCGGGAAGTATAGCTGTGTACATTTTAGATCTCTAAAATTTGTTTAGAGTCATATTTTATAGATATTTTGAGGTGGCTGTGAGGGAGCTGCCGAACCTTGCTGCTCCTACACCGCCATCTTGGTTCCCTCAGTACATTTTTGTTGAATTCAATTGGGTTGAACACAATATTCCTGCTGGGTGTGGTAGCACATGCCTTGTGGTTCCTGTTGCTAAGGAAATGGATGCTGGTGGATCTCTTGAGTTCTGCAGTTCTAAGTAAAGCTAAAACCAGTTGGGTGTCCAACTAAATTCAATGCTACCATGGCAAACCATTGGGGAATAGGGGGCCACCAGGCTCCCTAAGGAGGTGTCAACTGACCCAGCTCAGAAAAAAAACCTTTAACCAGATCAGTATTTGGAAAAGGTCTACAAGCAGCCACTGTACTTTGACTCTCAGAGAAATACAGAGACCCAACCACTCCCCAAAATGAACCCAATGCCCCAAATGTGATCTGGGCAGAGCAAAGGACAGTAGGATTATGGCCTCCCTCATTCTGGCTGTTGGGTCTCTATAAATGCACCTTTAGATGACACCAACGTTTTTTCTGCTTCAGATGAAAAAATACCTGGCCCTTTTCACAATATGGCTTTTTCTAGACTCATTTCACATTGCTCACTATATAGCATTCTATTTGTTCTTCTCCATATATAACATTCTGTCTCCCACCCCCACACCTTTGCATAGGCTGTCCCCTATGTCTACAGTGCTCTTCGTCCTAGTCTCACTTTTGGAATCTCTAGTCTATTCTAAGGGTTAGCTTAAGGTCCACCAATTATTCTAGGAGAGCTTTCTTGATTCTCCCTAGTTATTAGTGTTTTCCCTATCCCCAACCACAATTACATAGTTACTTGGTACATGTCTTCACCAAGAAATAGCTTTATATTTACTTTATATATATTATGCATTTACTTATCTGTGTGCTGTTTTCTTCCAGTAGAAGGTAAGCCTGTTGAAGGCAGGGACTGTTTTTTTGTATCCTCAGTGCCTAGCACGGTCCTTGGTCCCTAGTAGACAATATATAAATGTGTTCTGAACTGAACTGAATTCACAGGAATGTTTGTCTAGCCCTGCTTCCTTTAGTCTGTCCTTGTACTCTATAAGAAACAACTCTCAGGCCAAGACTCTCTCATCAAAGGATTTCTGGGTTTCACTCACTGACAGGCCCCTGACTTGGGCCAAGAGCAGGTTCTGGGCCTGGGGTGTGAGCTTCCCAGCCACCACTAGCTCAGAGCCTTTGAAGAAGACCCTGAAGTTGTCCTGTGTGAGCAGCTCCACAGCATTGTCTGGGTATTGGAACTTCACCTTGGTCAGCAGTGGATTGGCCACTTCCTGGTAAAAGTCCTTTGGGGGACAAGGAAGGGTTAGGGTAGAATGAAGTATGGTGGGTAGGGCATCTGTCTGGGCCCTGTAGTACTTTAGAGCTGGAATTAAACCCCTTCATTGGAAATAAAGGCAAAGTAAAGCCATAGAGGGGAAAAGATATGTTCAAGGTCCCATAGGAATTATGGGGCAGGTTCTAATCAAGGTGCTGGGAGTTCTTTTCTCCTCTAACTCATCCATCCCACATATAGAGGGCATCCATGCTCAGGAGGTCTTCCCACGGGATCCCAAAGCTGAGTACTGGTACCTGGAACTGCAGGTCAGCATCTGAGTCCTCATAGATGCGCCGGGCCATCCCGCCATTGTCCAGTGCCAGTTTCTCCAGAAAGGGATAGTCAACATCAAAGCCAAGACCCAGGCAATAGAGGTGGTATTGGCGTCCTACAATTGCCTTCACATTCTCCTGAATTTTCTGCAGTTTTGTCTCCCCTGCAGCAACACACACCAGGAAAGAGACAGAGAAGAGAGAGAAAGACAGAGAGAAAGGGACAGAGAGAAATGGGTGGGTAGAGAGAGGGAGAGAGAAAGAGATATAAAGAGAGGTATAGATAGGGCATTTCTTGAGTGCTTATTATAGGTCCAGAAATATCAGTTATCCTTTCAGCAGTTAAATATCAAAGAATAGAATTGTGGGATGTCAGAGCCAGAAGGGACCTCAGGGATCACTTACTTACTCCAACCTATCTGGATGGGAATGTCTTCACAATACTCACCCCAGTCCCAGCCAGTTATGGAGTCCAGGGATCATAGAGTGAAGCTGGGGCCCCAAAAGGGCAAACTACTTATCCAAAGTCACAAAGATAATGGCAGAGACTGGACTTGAACCTAGGACACTTGGTTCCCAGTATGTACCTCTGAGGAGCGCCTACTCCAAGCTCTACCTGCTCTTGCCTGAGGCCATCTTTGACCACTCAAGTCCACAATGATAGTTCCCTTCTGGGGTTTCCTGGAGAGTTGAACCACAGAACCACATATCTGGGGCCTTCAATTTGCTCCCATGTGCATCTCATCTCCTCACTGAGATTGGGAAAATCTCAATGTCAGAATCTAGGTCTGTTTCTCCTCTGTCTTTTCCAGACTGTAATCTCTCTGAGGGCAGGTCCAGAGTCTGCCCCACCTCTGTTTTCCCCAAGCTATTGTCCTTTCCTGGGTAAGGGTCCCCAGAACAAGGGCCCCCAGGATCACACACACCCTTTAGGCGTCCATAGGAAGGTGGTGCACAAGCAGAAAAAGTCCTCCCCACCCCCTCCTCACCCTCGGTGGGATCCCCATCCGTGAGCAGGATGACCGTGGAGACACTCCCTGCAGGCAGCTGCTCCTTCCCGTTGCTCTCATCCAGCATTCTCACAGCCACAAGGATGGCCTCATTGATGTCAGTTGCTGGGGAGAGAAATCTTCTCACACCTGCCTCAGCTTTGGTACCAACTGAGACAAGTGGAGAGTGGGATGCCTGGGGGGAAAAGAGGGATGGAGGCTTGTCCAGGGGCAGAGGGAGAGATCAAGTAAGGCAGAGCAGAAAGGGAAGGAGCCTGGAGACTGGGGTCAGAAGGGGAGGAGGGCAAAGGGACCAGGCCAGGCTAGAGAAGTACAGCTTGGTCATTTTTCAGAAGCACCAAACAACCAAACATAGGCCTGCATCAATGAACAGAGAAGTTGAAATTCACATTTAGATTCTGTGCAGATTGGTCAGTCTAGCTTACCTTGAGACAGTAAATTCTGAGTATGTGGGTATTGGGGGTAGAGAGCAAATTATTGATAGATTGTCTTTTTAGTAAGGTTGGGACATAGGGTCAAGAGCCTGCTGGGAATGGGGACAAGGAAATACCAATGTTCTTCTCAATAGTTGCCTAATAGGTCCTACTTTTGATCAGTTCTCTGCCTTCTCCTACTAGACTCTTCAGAAACCCTCATCTAAACAGTGATTCTAGGATCCTTGAAGCTAGCCACACGGCCCCTCCCTTGAAACCCTGGCCCCTCACTTACCACCCAGGGCTTGGGTATTAGAGAGAAATGTCTTGGCTGATTCCACATGTTCTTTTGAGGCCTGAAGCAGCATTGGCTTCCATTGGGTCACTCGTCCACTGAAGGCAACCAAGTTGAAATGATCCTCTGGTTTGAGATCATCCATGATCTTTAGTAGGGCCTCCTTGGTCTAAGAGGGCAGGGAAGGAACTTAGTGGAGGAGAAGTTCAGGGAGTGAGGGAAGGAGCTAGAAGGAGTTATATGTTCAGGGAGCCAAAATGTGGGGTGGAAGTTTAGGGGGCAGAGAGCGGACATGGAGAGAGAATCAAAGGCAGAGAAGACAGATGTTGGGAAGCCTTAGGAGATAGGGAGAGGATCCAGAGAAAGGAAAGGGAAGGGATTAAGCACTTACATAGCAGCTAAAATGTGCCAGGTAAGGTGCTAAACTGTGCACTATTTTACAAATATGATCTGATTTGATCTTCACAACAACTGTACAAGGTAGTAACTTTACTGTTGAGGAAACTGAAGCAAACAGTAGTAAGTAACTTGCCTAGGGTTACCCTACTAATAAGTGTCTGAAGCCAGATTTGAACCTGGGTCTTCCTGACTCCATGCCTAATCCTCAGTCCATTGTACAAGCAGCTGCTCTACACTATCTCCATGGTATAGATGGTGGAGACTCATGGGTAGGAAGATGATGGAGATAGTGGAGAATTATAGGTAGAAAGGTAAGATTGAAGATGTCCAAGGGGAAGGGGAAGGAGACAGAAGGAGATTCAGCAGGGAGGGAGAATGAAAGTATACTCAGGGGGTAAGTGGAGATGGGGACAGAATTCTCCAGAAATAGGGATATGGGGCTAGATGATGTTAGTCACTTTTCATCTGGCCCGTTCCCTGATACATCATGGCAGAGTCAGAAGGATGCCCTGGAGTAGGAGCTGATAGGGTGAGAACATGAGAAGAATAGAAGGGTAGAAGCATAGCTTGTAATAGACTTGGGTCCTTTAATGCCTAGAGCAGTCCCCAACTCTTTTCCCTTTCCCATTCCCACGTGCTTCCAGGACATCTCCCGACCTTCTTAATCTTCCTGCCAGCCATGGATCCACTCCTGTCGATGACAAAGACCACATTCTTGGGCAACAGGGGCAAGTCTCTTGGGGCAAAGTGATGCACGAAGTATCCATTCTCAATCTGCAGTATGGGAACAGCTGTGGGTCAGAGCTGCAACTCCCCTAGTGCCACACTTGAGGACCTATAGGGTCACATGTGGCCTTGAGGCCACAGGTTCCCCACCTCTGGCTAGGACCTCAGTCTAGAGAGGCACATTTTTTGGCCTTCTCTGAACTACCTCCCATTTAATCCAATCAACCAACTGAGAAGAAGCATTTATTAAGTGCCCAGCATACGCTGTTGTTCAGTTTCAGTTGTCTAACTTTTTGTGACCCAGTTTTGGGGTTTTCTTGACAAAGATATTGGAGAGATGTGCCATTTCCCTCCCAGCTCATTTTTCCAGATGAGGAACTGAGGCAAACAGGGTTAAGTGACTTACCCAGGATCACACCGCTAGTTAAGTGTCTGAGGCCAGATTTGAACTCAGGAAGATGAGTCTTCCTGACTCCAGACTCAGCCCTCTACCCACTTTACCACCTAGTTGCCCCTGGTATATACTAGGCATTTAATAAATGTTTCTCAATTGATTGGATTGAATGGAAGGTAGTTCAGAAGGGGCCAGTGTTTGTTTTGGATAGCACATTGATTGTAGGGCTGCCCACTATGCTCTGTGACCAGAATATAAAGAGAAAGAGAAGGAAGGAGAGAGAGAAAGAGAGAGAGAGAGAGGGAGGGAGGGAGAGATGGAGGGAGGAAGGAAGGAAGGAAGGGAAAGGAAAGAAAGAAAGAAACAATTGATTCTCTCAAGGATTTTAAATTCTGTCAAGGGAGACAACGTATACATTTATAAGCATATAAAAAGTAAATCCAGCAAAGACATTGCTCTTACTGTCTGTACCTTCTGCAGTCTGAGCATAAGGTACTATGGATCCCAAATGTGGGGTTCTGCTAGAATGGAGGACTTAGGTCAGAAAATATTATCTCCCAAATGAGAACGGATACGAATTCATAAGGAACACAGAAGATCAGCAGCAGATGGGTTTGGTCTCCCCTTTTTGGGGAGCTGGGGAAAAAGAAAAACAAGAAAGAAATGGAATTCCTGAGCCTGCCTTACTGAGACAGACTCTGGGTTGAACTGGCAGTACCTTACATTACCACTGCCCACCAAATAACCTGAGCAAAACCATCCAGTTCATACTTCCTTTCAACTGTAATTCACAGATTTGGCAATTAATCGCAGAATGCAAGAATCTAAGAACTGAAAGGGACCTTCGGCACTGCATACTACACTTCCATTACACAGGAGACAAGACTGAGGCCAGGATATATAGACAATAAAGTCCATATACACAATGATGTCCTGTGTCTCTCAGACTACATCCTTGAGGTCAGGGCCCTGGGTGGCACAGCCCATGTCTCCCTCACAGTGCTGCTAAGCACAGAACTAGGCACACAAGGGAGAGTCAACAGCATTTGCTAATGGATTGATTTCCCAAAAGTCTGCAGTGTTGCTAAAGTCAAAGGATAGAAAAGGGCTTGACAGCTGCTTCATTCCCGCAGCATTCCCAGAGCCCGTCTTTCTCATCTCCAGGCCCCTATAGCCCTTACCTGGATGTCCCCTGCAACAGCGGTTCGGTCCACGTCATAATGGACAACGAAGTTACCATCCAGAATTGTGTCCAGCTTCCCAGGCTCCTTCTGCTGCTGGGCCAGAGATGGCTTGAACTCTATGTGAGCCTGGAGGAGGAGAAGCTGGTGCTGAGAACTTGCCTGAGAAGACAAGCAATAACAAGCCCTTCCAGGGGTCCAAGAGCTAGGGAAGCTGAGAGACAGCATGGGCTAGATAGTAGGTAATCTGTCCCACTGGGACCTCCTTCTTCTCTCTCTGGGGCTGGCCTTAGCCAAGAGCTGGGGAAGCTGGAGTAATCTCTGCCCATGGGAAGCCGAGAGACTTCTGAAAGGCTAATTCACCTGCTAGATAGTGGCAAACCAGATTCCCAAGTTCTTCCTTTGACTCTGGCTTTGAGGTTGAGGAATTGTGTGAATAGAAATGGAAACAATAGCAAACAAGGAGGCCCAGGAGAGAGTCCACGGGGTACAGATGGCAAGGAGGAGCCGTCGAGAACATCTGCTCTGAGGAGACATTGAGCTGCAGTCGGGGGAATGGGATGACTCCTAACCAAGGGGTGATGGTATAATTGGAGTGTGAACTACTTATTAGGAAAAACCTTCATTGCTGCTCTAACACAAGCTAGGAAAAGAGACTACAATAACCATTTCTTTTCCCCTCTTCCTCACAAGGAACCAGAATATGTTAGACTCCCACAGTGACCAAACAAAGCTACCTGTGACTGACCTCAGTCACCAGCTCCTGTTGGTGATTAGACCGGGACAAAGGATGTAATAGAACCATGGGTAATCCCCTTCTGCCCTCCCTGGGTCTAAATCACCCTTTAGCAAGAATTCCATAGTTTGTTCAATAGAATGGTCAGATTCCCTGTACCCTCTGTGAGCACAGAAGCCTGAAAACTTTGTATTCACATTGACCTGCCCAATCCCCTCTCCTGCCTTGTGCTTCATTTCCTCCTGTCCTTATAATGACTTGTGCTAGGGCCCAAGCTCTGTTCCCCCAGGTCTCAGCATCTGACCTTGGTCTTGTTCTGTGTGGTGGTGAGAGCATTTGCCAGATCCTTGGTCATAAAGGCTATCTCAGTGTCCAGGGAGCTGATGCCCTGAGGCTCAAAGATGTGGACATCTATCTGTGGGGTAGAGGGGAAGAGAGCATGAGAAGAGTCTGGAGGTCTGAAGGAAGGTGATAGCCCTGTGCTCAGGGAGATCCCAGTCTGAGGAGGAAGAGGCCTTGGTCTCTGGAAGCCTCTGGTCTAAGGGGGATGGGGGAAAAGACGGACCTCTTTTCTGGGGAAGTAGAGTGAATGCATCAAAGCAGGCTTCCTGGGGGAGGTGACTTAGGGCTCAGCTCTATTACCTGCAGGTATTTGACCAGCTTTTGGGGCCGGACCTTCAGCATTAGCTCATATTTCCCCAGCTGCCTCTTCAACAGCTCCTCATAGACCAGCTCAAAGGTGGCCTTGGTAGATGGAGCCACACTGACAGACACCTGGAACTGCTTCATATTCCTGCCTGTCGCCCTGGGTGGGAGGTTGGCTCCTTAGTGCCACTGGGCATGGACAGGGTGGGCAGGGGGAGCTTGGGCAGAGCTTGGCCACATAGAGATTGTTGTCAGTGTGGCCACAGCCCCAGCCTAAATAGACAGGGAGGGAGGTGATCTCAGGCAGGAGGCTGGCTCTGTGGGGCTTCCGGGCTCCTTGGTGGTCCCTGCCCAACCCCCGTTCCAGATACTTACTTGATGATTTTGGCACTTGTTCCCCTGGCCAAAGCTAAGCGGTACCTTTCCTGAGCAGTTGCCTTTTCCCTCATCTCCCCTGAGTATGTCACACCATCAATGATCCTAAGGAGGGAGGAAGAGCACAGAGAAAGCTCAGGGAAGGAACTCGGGATGCTGAGGAAAGAGGGCTAGAGGGACTGAGGAGGGGGGCAGCTTGGATTTTGATTTCTTATATTATTTAACATCCATACTAGGTGTTTCTCAGTTGTGTCCAACTCTTCATGACCCCATTTGGGGTCATTGGAGTAGTTTGCCATTTCCTTCTCCAGCTCAAAGTAAGGGAAACAGGGTTAAGTGACCTGCCCAAGGTGACAGAGCTAGTATGTATTTGAGGCCAGATTTGAACTCAGGTCTTCCTGACTCTAGGCCTTGTGTTCTATCCACCACGCCACTTAGTTGTCCATTACATCTACACAACACAACCTATTTTTAGATTGTCTTTCCTTGTTCTGAATGGTTCCTATACAAATTTTTCTATTTATTATTTAAAACCCTTCCTCATCTGACTTATCACTTAGAATATTATCAGGGAACACAAGCTTTCATAAATGACATTCAATAATGAACTATTCCTGTATTGGAAACTACAGGATGTTCCTAAAGTCTGGACATAGGAAATCTCATTAATGATGCATATTTTCAAGAAATGAAATAAATGAAATTTTCAACAACACTTTGTTTAATTAGCATAAATGAGATTTCATAGGAAGACAGAGGAGACACATAGGAAATCTCATTAATTAATTTAATGAAATTAATCTCATTAATATGGGAAAAAGTCAATAGCTAATGAACTTAGTTATGAAATTGTCATGGCTAAAATTTATGCGAATTTAACTACACATGTACACCTTATACTGAATTACTTGTCTTCCCAGTGGGGGTGGGTGAGGAGGGAAGATGGGAAAGAATCTGGAACTCAAAGTTTTGAAAACTAATGTTAAGATTGTTTTTTACATGTAACAGGGAAATAAGATATACAGACAATGGGGTATAGAAATCCATCTTGCCTTACAAGAAAATAAGGGGGAGTGGGGGAGGATATAAGAGAGAACAAATTGGGGGAAGGAGTATTCAGTGTGCTTGCTATCTTGAGGTGGGGTAGGAGAGAGACAGGGAGAAAATCTGTAACTCAAAATCTTGTAGAAATGAATGTTGAAAATGAATAAATAAATAAATATGTTTAAAAATGTATGCTAATTAAATAAAATGTTGAAAATTTTCATTCATTTCATTTCTTGAAAATCTGCCTAGTTAATGAGATTTCCTATGTGTCCATATTTTAGGGACACCCTATTAGAAAGAGGAGAGACCAGGAGCAGGGAAACCAAAGAGAAGGCCCCTGGAAGAGAAAAAATAAGAAATGATAAGGTTCTAACCTAGGATGTTGGCCACGTGAGTGGAAAGGAGGCAGATGCCAGAGATGGTGTCGGAGCAACACCAAAAAGCAACACCAAGTGAGTGAATATGGGGCTTGGGAGAGAGCAGACTCAACGATGACTGATTTTGTGGACCAGGGTGGCTACAGTGGACCAGGATAATGATACCCTCAAAAGAAATAGGAAAGTTAGGAGGCTGCCTCATTGTGCTGTGGTGGTGACTCTGGGGTCTTGAAGGTTATACTAGAGGAATGCAAGCTCTGAAAATTTCTATCATACTAGTAAAGTTTCATGTGTAGTCCAGAAATGTACTGAGATGGTTTCCTGAGGCTCTTCTTAGTGGAGAAAGGCTCATCACAGTAGCCTGTCCATTTGATGATGAATTCTTTGGCCACAGGAAACTATGAAACAATAAACAAATACACAATGACTCTTAGTCCTGTGTGTCTCTTCCACTTCCATAGTGAGAAAATGGCAGAGAAGGAAGTGAGTGGTTGGTTGTCATCCTTCATTCTTGAAGAGGACCAAAATGACATCACTATGTTAGAGTCAAGTTACAGTGCATTTGACTACGGCTGATCAGACTAATACAAACTTAGAATGCTCTACCACAGGACAGGCACAAACAGTCCACGTGAACATTTGGGGTAGATTCTGTAAATTTGTGCATCTCATGTTTCTTTTGAGCTACTTCAATTCTGCTTTGCTTATAGAGCACAGGACCTTTTCTGATGAGGGCACTCCATGCTGGATGCTAAGAACCATGCAATTTTTTTTTTAAATTTTATTTTAGTTTGCATCATTCATTTCCACAGATTTTGAGTTACATATTTTCTCCCCCTCTTCCCCCCACCCACTGCCCCAAAACAGCCATCCCAGTGTGTCCCCCCTCCCCCTCTCCCCCAGTCTATTCTCTCCT
>JAQQSV010020287.1:0-11013 GCA_028646515.1 Pseudochirops corinnae | reverse complement strand
ACAGGGACAGGGTGGAGAGTGGTTGGGGGGGGGCAGGATAGGAAGAAGGGACATGTAATCAGATTCTCACACTGTGCTCACTATGGAGAGCTTCTGCATAATTTCACATGTTCAGCCTGTATTTGATTGCTTGTCCTTCCAGTAGGTGTGGGTGACGAGGGAGGAAGAGAAAGAATCTAAAATGTAAAGTTCCATAATCAAATGTTATAAATCTATATCTATATTAAAAAAAAAAAGACTGCAGATAGAATTGATTGAGCTCTCAGTAGATGAGATTTTAAAGTCATTGTTTGATGCTAAGAAAGATCCAGTTGAAATGTGGGAAAATGTAGTAGAATACTCACACTTTCAGGAACATGCCTGAAAAATGATTTCTTGCTTTTCAACTGGTGAAGCTACATTTTCCTACATAACCCAAATCAATATGCCCTTAAGGACACAAATGACTGATGCCCATCCAGAGCAGCAGTTCTCAACCTGTGGGTTATGTTCAATGTGTAACAATGTAAATACATCCTGCATATTAGATATTTACATTACAATTCATAACAGTAGCAAAATTACAGTTATGAAGTAGCAATGAAAATAATTTTATGGTTGGGGGTCACCACAACATGAGGAACTGTATTAAAGGGTTACGGCAATAGGAAGGTTGAGAACCACTGATCTAGATTCTAGAGGATCAGCTGAAACTCTGGACCTCCATACTGCGACCAAATATTCAAATGCTTTTCAACAAAATTAGACACAATAAAGTCATTAAAATGTTGGTTAACTTTACAATTAACAAAGAGTTTTCATTTTTTGAAATTATTAAGTATATAGTAGTTAGATTTTTACAGAATATTACACCTTTTTAAGTAAATCTAATTGAAGTTTCTTGAAAATGGCCTTATTTAATTACAGCTAAATATTAATGTGGTCTTCCCACAGGAAAAATTTTCCTGATTTAGGCCCTTAAAAGAAATCCTGAGGGTTATGAGGTAAATTCTCAGAACTTCCCTCACATCAGAAATGAAGCTGAATAAGTAGGGAATAACATACATACTCTATTGAGTATCTTACCCTACAGGAAAAAGGGGAGGGGGGTATGCAGTAAGAGGGGGGATGAGAGAAGAAAGGGCAGATTGAGGGAGAGGGTAGTTAGAAGCAAACATTTTTGAAAAGGGATAGGATCAAAGGAGAAAATAGAATATGTGCGGGGCAGGATAGGATAGAGGGAAATATAGTTAGTCTTTTACAATATAACTACTATAGAAATTATTTGGGTAACTACACATATACAATCTATATTGAATTGTTTATCTTCCCAGTGAGAGTGGCTGAGGAGGGAAGATGGGAAAAAATCTGGAACTCAAAGCTTTGAAAACAAATGTTGAAAAAAAATTTTTTTTTTTACATGCAACTGGGAAACAAGATATACAGGCACTGGGATATAGAAATCCATCTTGCCCTACAAGAAAGTTAAGGGGGGTGATGGGGGAAGGATATAAGAGAGAACAGATTGGGGGAAGGGGTATTCTGTAGGCTTGCTATTTTGGGGAGGGGTAGGGGAAAGACAGGGAGAGAAAAAATTGTAACTCAAAAATCTTGTGGAAATGAATGTTACAAATGAAAAATAAATGAATAAATTTAAAAAAAAGAAATGAAGCTGAACCAGTTTCTACAAGATTTTCTCATCACAGCACTGACAATCCTATATATGTTGGAAAAGAACAAAAATATACACATGTTTCTATTGGGGGAATAGTAGTAAGAGTACTGACTCTGAAATTAGAGGACTTTAATTCAAATTCTGGCTATTATGCTTACTAACTGGATGATGTGGAACAAGTTAGTCTTAGGCCTCAATTTCTTTATCTATAAAATGTCAAAGTTGGACTTCTGAGTTCCTTTGCATTTATGATGTGTGCTCCCATAACTTCCAAGCTGCTTCTCTCTCTGTTAATGCAATGGAAGAGAGACACAAGAATATAACCATGTCAAAAGATGTTTTTCCTTGGGCTACAAGCTAAGGCAGGGTCAACTTTCCCACATCTGAAAGGCTAACCTTAGTCTTATTCTAACTCTGAGAATACTCTGTTTATTAAAAAAGCACAATGGCCAGCCTAATTAAGTTTATTGCTACATAGTGGTCCACCCTTATTCTTTATTTTAGGTGATGGTGACAATCTTCTCCCCACTCTCACTCCTCAGCTGCTTTGCAATTTAAAGTCAAAGAGCTGTCTGAAGATATTGGGGTTCAATGTAACATAGATTAACAATAAATATTCATGTAAATCTAGGACTTTAAAGTTTACTAATAATTAAAAACAACAACCCCGTGAGAGAAAAAAATTAAATATGGGAAAACTGAGGTTGAAAGAAGAGAGACTTTCCCATGGTCATAGAGTGTCAAAACCAAGATAACCTACTAGGAAAGAACCCTCAGAGTTTGGCATTTTCCAATGCTTTAGAACTGAACTAGCTAGCAATTTTAAGCTTAGGAAATTCACTGGCCATGGTGCTGACAGTGAAAGACAGCCTTTGATAAAATGACAGAAGTGTGATTCATTCAACATTCAAAAAGCATCACTAAGAAAAATATTGTTCTAGGCTCTATGGGGATTTAAAATTTATATAAGATATGGCCTATGCAGTCATTGAGGTTACTGTCTAGTAAGAGTAAAAGACAAACATAAATTACACGCACAATACAGGCCTAAATACAAACATGCATTCATTTCATATATTTGCATACATATGATGTATACTTTGATTGAAACTATTACTTCACTGATACAAGAAACTATCATTAATGAAAATCCCTTGACCCAAGCACATATTAGCTGCTTTCCAAGGTAAAGTCAGAGTTGCCTGGGGGTATTGGGGTACAAGTAAGTACAGCAAACAATAGCAATAAATAGCTAATACATCTTGCTTTAATATTAACTAATAAATTCCCACACAGAAACTCTTAGGTAAGCATTAAAAACCCCTTTAAAATGAGAAAACTGAGGCTAAAAGAAGAGAGATTTGCTCATGGTCATAACGCATCAAACCCAAGATTTAAGTCCAGGTCTTTGATGACAAATCTAGTGCTTCTTCTATGGGAGAGTGCACCTCTATGGAGGTGGGAGATAAAAGAAGGTTTCTTAGAGGTCTGGCCTTTAAAGGGTGGGGAGGAGTTAAGTTGCTAAGGAGGAAGAAGCAAGACATCCCAGGAAACTGCCAGCTGAAGCAGGGAAACTCAGCTTTTTAAAAGGGGGCTAAGGGCAGAATGGACAATCAGGGTGACAGTGAAGAACAGGCATAAAGTGAAATGCTGGAGTTTAGATAAGGAAGGATATCTATATCACTAGATATAGAATGGAAAAATGGTAATCTTCCTTTCAGTGGAACACTCTAAAGACTGGGAGTACTGGGAAGATCTCCTACAGAAGGTAGAATGAGTTGAGTACTGAAGAAGCCAAATAATTCAAGATGCAGAGATAAGGAGAGAGAACATTCCAGGTATGGGGTGGGGAAGGGGGAGCCAATGCAAGGTCACAGAGATATGAGATGGAGTCCACGTGTTTGGGAACACATGTACTTTACTGGGCAACATCATTCCCTGACAAATAACTTGAATTCAGAAGGATAATAAAAAAATAAAAGAAAACACCTTCAGAGTTGTGATGAAAAGAAGTAAATAGGTCAAGTACCATTGAAATCGCTCAAGTTTTTGTGTCTAAAACCAAATGGCTGTTCCCATTGTAATCTGAAATGATGAATGTGTCTAGAAGTGGATCGAAATTTCCTATTTGGCTTCATTGAGTCACACATAATGTTTCCTTGTGGATTTGACTTTGACAAAGGATACTGCTTCACCAATGACCCATAAAAAATTACCAGTGTTACAGTTCAAAGAGAAACTCGGCATTGCCCAATGATAAGCTCTTTTAATTCTCTATAAAATATGATGAGTTAATCCCATCATTTGTTATATAATAGCAGGGAGACACTCTTCAGAATGGATTGAATGACCCAGTGGCTGGCATGGTGAACACTCTGCTTAATTTAATCTTTCCCTCTGCACTGGCCAGATTTGTACAAAGGCACAAAGAGGGTAATGGTCCCTTTCAAATATCTTCAAATGCTTTCCAAGTCCCCACAGTCAACCAATAAAAATAAGCATTACTCTTTGGACAAAAAGTACAGAGACTACTCAAGAAGGCTTAATTTCATTGGGCATCTGTTTCCTCATCTAACTAGATATCTCGAAGGTACCTTTCAGTTCTGACACTATGATTCTAAATGCTTTGTTCTCTTGTCATCGCTATAGTGATAGCTTTTTTTACTGGTTACCCCTGAACATGGAGATGTAAATCTTAGGTGAAGTGCATGGGAGAAAGAGAAAAGAGAAGAGAAAATAACCAAGAAAGAGAAGCAAGAAGCAAGGGAGGAAGTCAATTCTGACAGCAAGTGAGAAGAAAGAAGAAAGAAAAAAAAAGGAAAAGGAAGCAAATAGAAAAATTTATAAAAAATAGAAATAAAAAATTTAGATTATTCCCACATGTAGTAAAATACTTTGAAAACTTTATATTTTAACCCAGAGAGATAAGAACCTAACTTTTTTTTTTAATCTTTAGAGAAGAGCACTTTTATACATTCCAAAAAGAGACAACCATCACTTCTGGCCATTTAGATGGGATTTATGTTCTTCTTTTGATTTTTAATGTATATCAGGGTTATATCCACTGAATTAGGCCATCCTTTTGATGGTAAGAGGCCTCACCCTTGAGATAATTTGCAAAACACATTTATAATCTCCTTTCACAAGCACTACCTTTTCTCAGAAATGCATGTGTACAAGCATCAAGATGGGGAAGCTATTTGAGGCCAGCCTGCTTCAAGACTGCCTCCTAACACTTTAAAAAAAATGAGGCAGTAGTTAGCTACTTCACAGTGCTGGGGAAGAGGTAAACTAGAATATGATGGAAACATCATATTTCTATGTTGGAAATCAATGCACATTGTTTGGCAGGAAAGAAATTGCCTACTGTTCACTTATCCTCAATTCCCAATCCTAAAGTAGGGTTAAGTGGAAAGGAGTAGAGAAGCCTAGAGAGTAAAGTAAGTCCTAGCGGCATGGAGCTGGAATGAGTGAAAATGGAGATGCAAAGGCAGCCAACATCATTGAAAATTAAGACAAAAAGACAAAGACTACAAATTTGGGTCATTTAGGAGCCACAAAGAACAGAATCAAAGTGACTGGAAGCGGTCACACTGCTTGAGTAAATGCTGAGACTGTATTCTCAATCCTTGTTTCTTAAGAATTTTTTTGTTTCAAAATACACTGATTTTCTAAGATTGAATGGTAAACTATTTCATTGTTAACTTATATATGTCCTTGAACAAATGATGAGAGGGAGAGGCAATAGGTAGAAAAGTACATATGAAGAGAAAAGGAAAGAGGTTATATTATAGTTGAACCTTTTTGTCTTTTGTTTTAACAAAATGGGGGCTTATAGCTAAACAAAACCCTTATTAATTCATATTTTACAACATCTTATAGCAGAGGGAAAAACAGTGGATCTGGATAATTTTCTGGACAAATGAGTTTAAAAGCCTTAGTTGGGGGAGTCTATGAGTGGTATGGGAAGTGATGTTCTCACCCTTTCCTCTTTCCAAGCTTCCTATCTTACTAAAGGCTTAAAAAGAAAACCAAACCTTGCTCAAAGAGTAGAACCATGGGAGTTAACTAGAAAGGAAGTTCTGCCTGAGAGAGTGGAGTGGTCCATACAGAGCTGGAGGATGGGAGGGAGTAAGTACTTAGCCCTTTTTCCTATTAGAACATGAGTACCTTCACCTGCCATACACATATAAATGCTAGATGTGTAAAATGAAACCTAGTCACTGAGCCAGTTATGCAGTGTTCTCAGGAAGGGAAGAGGTGGGAAGAATCTCGGAGGATTTGTAGAAAATAAATCATTGTTTTTCAGTGTGAGTAGAAAACATAAGGGCAGTGGTTAGAGAGAATTAAAATATAAACACAAAGACAGAGTGATAGCAAATGTGGCACTGGCCAGAATGTAGAGAACTATGTCCATGAGAGGCATTGGTAGGTGAGAATTCTGAATGATGACTTCAGAGGAAGATAAGTCCCCTGCCTCTGGATAAGGAATTCTCTGGCACTGGCCTAAACCCAACACTTACAAGTACAGGGGGATATTGAACTGACAAAGATAGTCTGTAGTCACTAGCAAAGAATTTAGAATTTTTAAGTGCCAAGGTCTCTGGCAATGAATTACTTTCTGGGTACTGTATTCACCTGGTGAAGGCAACAAATGGCTGATTAACCAATTACTCTAAGAAATCGATGGTGAGAAATAAATACTCATAAAGGTGTGTAATATGTCCTGGGCCATATATGGGCATGACAGACTAATAGGTCTATGGTACTTAAAGCAGATGCCAAGCCAGGTCATTATTCAGAGAAATGCCATGGGGCTAGTCTGGGAAAAAATGAAACTGAGAATGCTAAACCCCCCAAAAGGACTCTGATGGCAAAACACCAAATTCTCATTAATTATATTTTGCAACAGGAAGAACTACAACCAAAGTGTCAGGGACAGATGGATCCCACAATATCCCTGATTATAGTCCTGACCAGATGGAAATGTAAATAGGAAATCTTTAACAAAATAAATAAAAATACAATAAAACATAGATAATACTAACATGTGGTTTTCTAAGTTACTATGTGGCCCACAGGGTCCTTATATACGGTTTAGTGGCTGCCATTTCTATTTGAGTTTGATACCAGAGGCCTACAAAATAATAATAATAATGATAACTAACATGTATACAGGGCTTATTATGTCCCAAGCACTATGTTAGGTGTTTTACAATTATTATCCCACTTGATCCTTACAACACTCCTGGGAGGTAAACGCTATTATTATCCCTATTTTACAAATTAGGAAACTGAGGTACACAGGTTAAGTGACTTACTCAGGGTCACATAGCTACTATGTGTCTGAGACTGGATTTGAATTCAGTTCTTCCTGACTCTGGGCCTAGTACTCTATTCACTGCATCACCTAGCTGCTAACCTGTTTTCTTATTTGAAACACAAAATGAAACAAAACATAGCATGACATAGGAAAGACCTTACTCAGATATAAGTATCCTCAACAGCAGCATCAGGAGCCATGATATTAGCAATATACTTCAATAAGTGGCCACCGGTGCTGTTCCAAGTCATTGAAGAGGAAACTCTTAGGTGATGTCATCTGCTTCCATAATTTATGTTCTCTAGGGCATGACAGCTTTTCCTAAAATTCTGCAGAAGCAGCAGCCTTCAAGTGTCCTACAGAATTGTGTGGGTACATGGATATTATTCCAGTCTATTTAATAACTTTCATATTAGAATTGCTTACTTATGCCAATGAATAATAAATAGTTTTCCTAAAGCCAAGGTAACATGACACAGTAGATAGGCTACCGGACATGGAATCAGGAAGATGTGAGTTTACATCCTGTCTCACATTTAAGAGTAATTATGCAAACGTGGAGGGCAGCTAAGCAGTTCAGTGGATAGAGAGCCAGGCCTAGAGTGAGGAAGACCTGAGTTCAAATCTGGCCTTAGTCACTTACTAGCTGTGTGACCCTGGGCAAGTCACTTCACTTTGTTTGCCTCAATTTCTTCATTTGTAAAATGAGCTGGAGAAGGAAATGACCGACCACTCCAGCATCTTTTTTCCAAGAAAACCCCTAATGGAGTCACCAAGAGTCAGACATGACTGAAAATGACTGCATAATAAAAACAACAATGTGCATATGAGCAAGTTGATAAATCTTTGTGTACTAAAGGGATTGTGCATATAGTAGACACTTGCTGAATTCTTACTGAATGATTGTTTGTGACTCAGTGTTCTCTTCTATAATATTGGATGATGACATCTTAGTACCTGCCTCTTAGAGTCATAGTAACAACCAAATGAGATAATGTATATAAGATATTTTGCCAGTCTTTAAGCACTATGTACATGTTTGTGATAGTTATTTCTGTTATCAATACAGACAACAAAAAGCCAGTGATTTTTAATGCATTTAAATAATTGTATTAACTTTCCCTGCCTCTAAGGATATTTCATGATGTTTGCTGTGTCCCATAGCCATAATCTTGCACACCTGAAGTAAACACTGCAAACCACACCCAGAATAAATGAAATAAAACACACCTTCATTTGAGGGTGTGGGGATAATCTTAACATTGTCCCATGGGGAAATTTGGGTGATCTCGTGACACTGGTATCAGGACACTGCTGGGGACGCTGCTGTGGAGGTGAGAAAAGAAGCAAGCACAAGCTTGCTGCCTGGTAACTTCCTATCATGACTAAATTATTCTCACTGAGTTGATGCTAAACTCTAATATTGCTTAAGGACTTAAAATACTATATCTGAAGGCTCGAGGCAAAGCCTTGATCACTGCATCCTAGTTAAGACTGAAATATCCTGGCCTTTTAGGACTTGTTAAGCACTAGGTGAGGGAGAGGAAGGATATAGATTAACCTTATATCTTCACTACAAAGTAGTACAGAATTTCACCCTTTATTATTTTTTTCAGCAGAATGTAATTATTACAATCAATGTCACATTTGTTACTTTGTCTTCCTGGCATATGAATCAAATTTACCACTTAACCAAGCATGAAATTACCTTTTCAATCCTAATTCAATAATAAACGTTGGATAAATGGCGGACAATTATCCCACATATCAAGTAGTCCCATTTTCATACACTGCTACACCCTAGGCACTTGAGTACATTGTTCATCACTCCAACCACATATCAAGACATGGTTGATAGTGAAATTATTTTCCAGTTTCTATATAAGGATGAGAATGACAGAGCTTATTGATTGGAATGAAAATAATACCACAAAGACACAATGATGCATGATCACCAAGACTTTCCTACCTTATTGAATCTATTTGTGAGATTCTAACATTATCATCCTCATCACCATTTAGTACTTACTGAGATTCATCTTTATTAGAATGTGGCGTGAGACATATACTGTCATTATACAATGAGAGACTACATTCTTAAGCCAGTGATAAAATGGTCTGGAAAGATCAGGTAGGTACAACTGCCAAGAGGACAATACTTTTTTAATGAATCCACCAAAATTCTCTTCTAATCAATCTAATCCTCAATCTAATCTCCACAATCAATTGATTAATAAGTATTTAAGTACCTACTATGTGTCAGGCACTGAAGACATAAAAATAAAAATGAAAGGTCTCTGCCCTCAAGGAATTTACAATTTATTTGGAAAACATTATGGCACCAAGATTACCAGGGTTCTCACAAGTTATATCGTTATCTAGCAGGACTCCTCAAGCTGGAAGATCTTCAAATATAGGCCCAGTGATGACCTGAGTGTTTGTTATCCAAAGATCAGACCAATTAAGTTCAATAGGTCTCATCAATTGAACCTAGTAGGTTGAGGACAAGGACTTTTTCATTTTTATCTTGGTATTCCCTGTATCAAATATTAGTGAAAATACAGCAAGTATTTGTTGAATTGAATTATGAATTTTCTAGAAATTCTCTCATCATTGACTACTAAAACTATAGAAGAGTTGTAATCTGTGATAGTGAAGGGTGTATTCACACTCATGAAGTACAAAACTGAATTATTGGGAAGTATTAGTGAAAATATTCACGGTGTTGTTGGCATTGAAGGGTATTCTGAACAGTGAAAATGGAGGTGGGGGGGGTCTCCAAATAAGGACATAGAGGTCACAGAGTCAATAACAATCCATAACATTTTCATCCCCATTTTAACTTATATTAAAAAATCAAGATAGTACAAGTGGGAATATGGGACCTGAATTCTGAATGTTCACCTTGTTGTTGCTCTTGCCAGGAAGCAAATTGGCATGTTTGCTTTAGGCCACCTCATCACTAACCAGAGACCCAATTCAGTCATTTAGGTTACAGTCACACTGGTACAATTAACTGGGCAGTTTATTGAATGGGAATCTAGCCTTAGGCCATGCTCTCTCCAGAGAAATGGAATCAATTTGAATGTAATAGGGACTTTGCCCACTTGCTTTCCTCACTCATTTTGAATCTAATCCATCTTGAACCCTCTAAAAGGTATGGAAAATATCTCAAAGTCGTTGAATGTAAAGTGAACTTCCATTGTTATTCCTCAACATAACTCTAATGGAAATTGAGATCACTGAAGTTGAACTCCCCAAATTGTCTCCTTCTCTGGGGGAAAGGGCAAAACTTGCAGGTGCTTGAGGACTCTCTATGAGAGCCAGTTCAAAAGGGGAACTTTGTCCCACATCCAGAAAAAATGAGTCATTCAGGGTTTGTTGTTCTTCTCCTAGGCCCACTTTAGAACAGAATTCCCAATTTCTTTCCCACCTTTTCTCTGAAGTCAGCAGAGACACCTCTTGGGATTTTCTATAGTTTTCTTTTAAATAAAAAAGAATAAGGACCAGATCTGTGATTTCAGTGATATTGATCATTTTCAGTATACCCAACTGATCCTGATCTCAGATACCTATTGACAATATCCCTTGTTTGAGTCAGTGTTGTGAAATGTCTAAAGGCTGTCCTGGTCCTGCCACTTAAAACTACTTGATATTTTCCCTCTTTGGATTTCAGTTTCCTCCACTATTAAAGAAAAGGGATTGGCTAAGATTTAATTAATTCAGCTCAAGAAACTTTAATTAAGTACCTACTATGTGCAAAACCCAGTATTAGGTGCTGAGCATTCAAAGATAAAAGAAATTAATCTCTATCTTAAGGAAGGATATGGCAGATTCTCAAGAAGGCAAAGATCTATGCGTGCATATACATACATACGTATGTACCCACATACATATAAAGATATATACATAAAGATATACACATATATAAATATGTATGCACATATATACATATAATATATGTAAAATATAAATATGTATATGTATATGAAATAAATTTCAAGAGGGAGGGAGTATAAATAACTGGAAGGAATAG
>JAQQSV010020286.1:0-11013 GCA_028646515.1 Pseudochirops corinnae | reverse complement strand
CTCTACCCTGTCCCTGTCCCTTTACAAAAGTGTGTACATCCATCAACCCTTCCCCTCACCCTGCCCTCCCCTCATCCCACCTCTCATCCTCATCCCCCCTACTCGTCTATGTAGCAAGATACCCAGTTTAGAGTTTATGTCGTTCCTTCCCTAAGCCAAGTTCAATGAGAATAAAGGTTGCCCCTTTCCCTTTTGCCTTCCTGTTCTTCCCCTCCATTGTAACAATTATCCTTTGCCTCTTCTATGAGATGATTAACCCCATTCTGTCTCTCCCTGTCTCCTCTCATTCTAATCCTCTCCCACCTCTCAATTTCACCTTTTACAGTATTGTCCCTTCTTATTCAATTGATCTTGTGCCATCTATGTATTCATAGATACAAATACTCAGATATGTGTTTGTATGCATATATAAACCCTCCTATGTAGACATATGTATATGTATATGTATATATACATTTGTATTCCCTTCACCTATCCTCATACTGAGAAAAGTTTCATAAGTTACAATAATCACTTTTCCATGTTGGCATGTAAACAGTTCAACTTTGATAGATTCCTTATGATTTCTTTTCCATGTTTTCCTTCTCATGTTTCTTGTATTCGAGTGTCAGACTTTCTTTTCAGTTCTGGTTTTTTCAGCAAGAATGTTTGAAAGTTGGGGAGGTGGAGCCAAGATGGAGGCATAGCAGCAGCAACATATCGCAGCTCTCACATAGCCACCCCAAAATACCCATAAAATATGACTCTAAACTAATCCTAGAACTCCAAAACGCACACAAATATACCTTCCACTAAAGTCAGGTCGGCTACAAAGAACCATATCAGCACTGTGAACCAAAACCAGCCTGGCCTGAAGCCGTAGCTGTGCCCCGGGGGCGGCTGGATGGGAGGAGCAGAGGAGCCTCTCTGGTGAGCAGATTAGCGGCAGCTGCGAGCAGCATTCAGAACTAGGTCAGTGGAACTTGCGAAATCGGGGGAGAAAAGTGTCTGGCCGAAACGCCTCCAAGGTGGGAAAGCAAAAGGCAGAGGTTTTGTACCCGACTCTGCATTGCAGCTTCCGTGCCCATGGCCTGCAGACAGCAGGGGAACTAAGCAATTGTTCAGAGGTCAGTGCTCTCGCGTTCAGTGGCCTGGATCCGGATCACGGTCTTGGGCTTTCAGTTCTGGAGTCTTCATTATCCAGTGAGCCAGAAGTAAGTAGGAAGGGACCCAGCACCTTCCTGAGAGCTACAGCAGCTGGGAGGACCCCAGCGATTTGGGACAGAGCTTTCCCTTCTGGAAGCAGAGCCCCATAGAGATTAAAAAAAAAATCACAGACTGACCAACCATGAGTAAGAATAAGCATAAGAAGCAAAGTAAGAACAGCACCCAAACCCTAGATGCCTTCTTTGGGGAAAAGAAGGATCATGGCAAAGAGAGGGAGGAGGAGACTGCAGCCAGAGCACCCCCACCAGGGGCTTCCAATAAACATGAAGAATACCTTAAAGCTAGAGGTGGGCTGAAGAAGGATTTTCAGAATCAAATAAGAGAAGTGGAAGAAAAATTGGGAAGAGAAATAAGAATGTTGCAAGAAAATCATGAAAAGAGAGTCAGTAATATGACTGAAGAAATCAACACCCTAAAAAATAGATTAACTCAAATGACAAAAGATTCTTTTTCCATCTGGCAAATTCTACTTTTTAAGCCATTCTTCTTCTCGTTGGCTTTTTGGGCCTCTTGCCATTTGAGTTTAATCTATTTTTTAAGGTGTTATTTTCTTCAGTCAGGTTGTTGATTCTCTTTTCATGATTTTCTTGCATCATTCTTATTTCTCTTCCCAATTTTTCCTCCACTTCTCTCATATGGTTTTCAAAATCTTTCTTAAGCTGATCTATGGCTTTTAGGCGGTCTTCATGTTTCTTGGAAGCTTTTAGTGCAGGAGTTCTGACTGTGTTGTCTTTCTCCCATTCCATGCTTTGATCCTTCTTGTCCCCAAAGAAGGAATCTAGAGTTTGGTTGCTGTTGTTACTTTGCTTCCTTTGCCTGCTCATGGTTGGCCAGTCAATGATTTTTTTAGCTCTGTGGAACTCTGCTTCCAGAGGGGAAAGTTTTGTCCCAAATCACTGGGGTTTTCCCAGCTGCTGGAGTTATTAGGGTGCTACCATTTTTTGCAGCCCTCACCAGCTTTGGCTCACTGAGAATGCACCCCAGGACCACCACCTAAGACCACGATCCTGATCCAGGCCGCTCAACGCAAGAGCACTTGGCCTCTGAATGATTGCTTGGCCCCCCTGCAGTCTGTAGGCCGGGAGCTCTTAAGCAGCTACATGAAGGCAGCTGCAGGGCCTCTGCTTCTGCCACTTCCTTGCCTTGGAGGCAGTTTGGCCACACTGCTTTTCTCCCCCAATTTTAGCCTAGATCCACTGACCTTTCACTTCGTCCTTTTTTCTTATGGCTTGATAATTCTGGAAACTGCCACAGCTGCCGCTGATCCACTCTCCTGAAGCTCCAGCTGCAGCTTGTCCTTGCCCTCCTCCCCGCCCCCCACTCAGCGGTTTCAGGCTGGGTTGCTTTCGGCTCCCAGAGCTGTGATGATCTCTTCCTGCCGAGCTGCCTTCCGCAGGAGGTGTATTTGTGTGAGTTTTAGAGCCTTAAAATTTGTTTAGAGTCATATTTTATGGGTTTTTGAGGTGGCTATGTGGGAGCTGTGGTACCTTGCTGCTCCTATGCCACCATCTTGGTTCTGCCCCCTGTTTCTGTTTTCTTTATGAAAGAAAATGATCTTCAGAATAAAAAGGATAGAATGTAAATAGTTAAGGTAAGATAAATGAAGTGAGTTCTTATCTGTCTTCTATAAGCTCAAGTCACATGATGGGGATAAATTATATCCCATAGTGCACTGAAAGAAATTGTGAATGTAATTGCTTAACTGTAGCTAATCTTTGGGGAATGGTGGAGAAGGGGAGAAGTGACATACTACTGGAGACTAGACAATGTCTCTGTTTTCAAAAGAGGGAAGAGGGAAGATTCTTTGAACTATAAACTGGGAAGTAGATTTCAACCTCTGGGAAAATACAAGAATGAATTAAAGGGGAGATTTGTGAGTACTTAGAAAGGACAGTGGTGACCATTACACATTAAGAACAGGTCATATCAGACTAACCACACCTACTTTTTTGACTGGTTGATCATGGAAATGCCATAGGCTTAATATGGAAATGTTTTAACAAAACATTTGTTATAGGAATCTGAAGATCTTCCCTGCTCCTAGGCTCCTTGATAGGCTTAAGTGACTCTGATAACTTTCCCTGATTTGAAAATATACTCTGCCCCCTAATAGGCTGAATGTGGTCACATGGAGCCTGTGGCAGGAAACTTGTTTTTCAGGATTGCCCACACCTTATTGCTTTGTGATTGGTCAGTTGGTCAAGAGGGTTGTGATATTCTCTGATCCAGGAGAAGGCTATATATACCCTGATGTGAGGTTTTGCTAAGAGTTGTGTGATTTGGCCAGACGAGACTCTGGGCAGCTGTTGAGCCCCCCTGGCTTTGAAAACGCAGGTGCTGATGCTTCCCTGTCTGGTAGCTAACTAGGTATGGATGTAATGGTAAGATGGTTGGAAGCCCATCTGCTGATATGTTTCTTTGTTTGCTTGTAACTTCTGCTTGTATTCTGTTTGTATTCTCTGAAGTTCAAAGTGTTGGTTTTCCCGCCTGAACTAGGTAAATGATATTTGTTTGATTGATTAAAATAAGATTGTTAACCCATTTTGAGTTGCTCTCCTTTAGAAAAGCAGATCTAAGAACCTGTGCTAGCAGCCATCCTGGGTATGCTAGGGTGCTTGCTGATACAACATTTGACAAAGTCTCTCATAATATAATCATAGACAATGTGAAGAGAAGTGCAATGGAAGATATGATGGAGATCTGAAATGGTTGAATGAACAGATTCAAAGTTTGTAGGTTAATAGATTAATGTGAATTTAGAGGGAGGTCTCAGGTACAGTGGGGCAGCCTCAGTTCTCACCCTTCTGTTGTTCCACATTTTTATCAGTGACTTGGATGACAGCATAAAAGGAATGTTTATCTAATTTTCTGATGACATGGAACTGGGAGGCATAACTAATGTTCTGGATGCCAGAATTAGAATCTCCAAAGGCAATAAGTTATAATGATGGACTAAATATGGTAAGATTTAATTTAGGAATAACGGAAAAGTCTCATACCTGGGTTAAAAAGTTATCAGTACAAGTACATGATAGGGGAGATGTGAAATAGAGCTGAAGACTTTAATGGACCGTCAATCAGCATTGTGATGTAACACCTGAAAAACTATGATTAGAGTCTCCATTAATAAAATCATAGTGCCCAGAATAATATAAGTGATAATCCCACTTTACTATGTCCTAGTCAGGTCCCATGTGGAATACTGTATCCTGTTTTGGGTGTCGTATTTTAGGCATGGTTCTGACAAACCAATCAGATTCAAAGACATATAATCAAGAAGATGAGAGAACTTAGCAACATACTGTATGAAGATCAGGTGAAAAAAACTGTGGATATTGAACCTAGGAAATACAAGATTTAAAGGGGACATGATCACCTAATATTTGAAGGATTAGTATTTAGAAGAGATATCAGACATTAGCTAGACAGATGGATGGTATAGTAAATAAAGTACTGGGCCTGGAGTCAAGAAGATCCTGGCTTCACATCTGGCCCCACGCACTTACTAAGTGTGTGGCCTTAAGCAAGTAATTTAATTTTTGTCTGCCTTGGTTTCCTCAACTGTAAGATGAGAATAATAATAGTACCTACATTTCAGAATTGTGAAGATCAAATGAGATGTTTGTAAAGCACTTAGCACAGTACCAGGCACATAGAAGGCACTTAATAAGTGCTTCTTTTCTTTCCTTATCTCTCTTTTTGCTTATCCTCAGAGGACAGAATAGTGACAAATGGGTGAAAATTTTAGGTAAGCAGATTTCAACTCTTTATAAAGTGGAAAGAGCACTAGATTTGAGAATTAAAAGTCCGGGACCAAATCCTAGCTCTGTCATTTGGTAAGAAAGATATCATGGTATAGTAGAAAAAGAACTGGTTCTGGAGTCAGAGTGCTAGATTTAAAATCCCTGGACAGCAACTTACCAGTTGTGTGACCTTAGGTCTCAGTTTCCTCCTTTGTAAAATGAAGGAAATTTGGAAAACTCAACAGTGGCCATGGGATTGGAAAAGATCTGTTTATTTCCCAATCCTAATGAAGGAATATGTCAAGGAATATTAAATTACGGAATCCTTGCACTAATTTCACATGCCAGCAAGGTTATACTTATGCTTAAGATTCTTCAAGCTAGGCTTCAGAAGTATGTGAACCAAAAATTACCAAAAGAGCAGGCTGGTTTTCAAAGAGGCAGAGGAATTAGTGACCAAATTGCCAACATTCCCTAGATTATGGAGAATTCAAGGAAGTTCCAAAAAAAAAAAATCTACTTCTGCCTCATTGACTGCATTAAGTTTTTTGCTTTTGACTGTATGAATCACAGAAAAATGTGGAAAGTTCTCAAAGATATGTATACCATATCATCTTACTTATTTCCTTAGGAACCTGTATGCAGAGCAAAAAGCAACAGTTAGAACCAAACATGAACTGATTAGTTTAATATTGGGAAAGGAGTATGGCAAGGCATATTGTCATATTGTTACCTTATTTATTTAACTTATATGCAGGGTACATCATGCAAAATGCCAACTTGGATGAATCAAAAGCCAGAGTTAAGGAGGAAATGTCAACAGTTTTAGATATGTAGATGATACCACTCTAGTGGCAGAAAGTGAAGAGGAATTAAGAAACCTCTTGATGAGGGTGAAAGAGGAGAGTGTAAAAGATGACTTGAAGTTTAACATCTAAAAAACAAAGATCTAGGCAACTGGTCTCATTACTTCCTGGCAAATAGATGCAAAAGAAATGGAAATATTTTTATATTCTTGGGCTCAAAAATCACTGTAGAGGGGACTGCAGCCATGAAATTAAAAGACACTTGCTCCTTGGAAGGAAAGCTATGGCAATTTTGGGCAGAATACTAAAAAGCAGGGAAATTGCCCTGCTGACAAAAGTTCATATAGTCAAAGCTATAGTTTTTCCAATAGCATTGTATGGCTGTAAGAGTTAGACTATACACTTTTGAATTGTGTTTCTGGAGAAGACTTTTCAGAATCCCTTGAACAGACAACAAATCAGTCCATACTGAAAGAAGTTGATTCAGGCTGTTCACTAGAAAATCAGATACTGAATTTGAAGCTTAAATACTTTGATCACATAATGCAAAAGACCCTGATGTTGAGAGAGATTGAAGGCAAAGGAAAAAGGGATGGCAGAAGATGAGATGGATAGACGGTGTCATGGAAACAATGAATATGAACTTGTATAGACTTTTTAGAGATAGTAGAAAATGGAAGAATCTGGCATGCTATGGTCCATGGAGTCATGAAGAGTCAGACATGACTGAATGACTCAACAACAACAACAACAAAATGAAGGTATTGAACTAAATGACTGCTAAGGGATCCCTTGCAGCTCCAAACCTTAGACAATTCACATTATCTTTCTAAACCTCAGTTTGTTCATCTGTAAAATACTATCTGCTTATATATCTTGCTTTTTAATCCTGGCCAGAAAGACCACTGCACTGCAGCAATAGTCTACTCAGTCTTTTCCAAGATGAGTGGAGTGACTATTCCCTCCTACTACCAAATCATGTAGAGGATCTGGGTTCAAATCCTGGTTTTGCTACTTACCATTAGTGTGAAATTGGGCAAGTCACTTCAACACTCTGGTGGTTGCAGTTTACTCAGCTGTAAAATGTTTGGGGTTATATTATGCGACCTTTAAGTTCCCTTCCAGTCAACAAGCCTAGCTGTGTCACCTTGGGCAAATCACATTATCTTTCTAAACCAAAGTTTCTTCATCTATAAAAAGATCTATCTTCTTGCCTGAATGGATTAAGAATAAACTAGGATAATTAGGAACTGATGACCATAATAATGGAGAGCCAAACAACTTTGAAAGACTTCAGAATTCCTATAAATGCAGTTACCAATCATGAATACAAATACCTAAGATGAAGCATGTCCCCCATATCTTGCTAGAGGTATAGAATAATACACACAATTTTATACATGGTTAATGTGTTGTTTGGTTTAACTTGCTTATTTTTATTTTTTTTCCTGTAAGTTATCTTTTTTTGCTGGCATAGAATTGATTAAAATAGTTTTTAAAAATAATTTCCATTGTTTTTTAAATTTATTGTGAATTCTCCTATTTTATTTTTAGACTTTCCTCTCTTTTAGCTAATGGTTTGTCTATTTTATTGTTTTCAAAAACACGTTCTCATTTTATTTATTGATATGAGAGATTTTGTTTTCAATTTTTTTAAACCTTTGCTTTGACTTTCATAATTCCCATCTTGGCATTTAGTTGAGACTTTTTGATTTGTTGCTTTTCTAATTTTTTTAGTTGTATGCCCGACTCATTGATATCTTCTTTTTCCTTTTTTGTTGATGAAAGCATTGCTTTAGCTATATCCCAAAATCAATGTTATATCTCATAGTTGCCATTTTCTTTGCTTTAATTATCTGTTATTTCCCATTAACTGTCCTTTCTTGTTAGCCTTTTTACATAGGTGTGTGTGTGTGTGTGTGTGTGTGTGTGTGTGTGTGTGTATTTTCAATCATCCTTTCTCTGGCTCAGATAAAACAGGTTATGAGCTGTCTAGTCCTCCTAACTTTCTATACCCTTCTAGCAAGTTCCCCTTCCTTCCCCCTCATTTCTTCCTTAGTGCATTCTCTTTGGGGGGCTTTATTTTCTTTCCTTTATTAAAACCAACAAACCTGAACAAGCTCACACCTATGCCCTACATATATTTTATTTGTATCATTTGTCTGTGACCCTTGAATTTTGAAGAAACATTTGTCTCTTTTCCTTTGTTAGAATTTAACTTCTTACCATCACTTATCCCCTTCCAGTTCTTAAGAAACTTTTCTAGGTTTCTTTTGCTTCTTCTGTTTGAATTTCAAAATTTCTATTCAGCTCTAGTCTTGTTGCCACGAATACCTAGAAATCCCTTATTCTATTGAATATCTCTTCCCGCTTCCCATACATTTATACTCAGTTTTCATGGTAATTTATTCTTGGTTGGTAGTCTTTATCTTTGATTTTTGAAATACCATATTCCAAGATTTTCTCTTCTTTATATTTATATTATTTGTTATCAAGCCTTGTGTGATTCTGACTATGACTTTTTGGTACTTGCAATTCTTTTTTTCTGGCTACTTGCTTCATTTTCCTATGATTTGAAAGCTCCTTATTTTGGCTTGGTGTTTTCAGCTTGGAGTTTCTTTGAGGTAGTTAACCTGTGGATTTTTTCTATTTTCAGTTTGTCCTTGGGTTCTACTAAATCTGGACAGTTTTCACTTATGATTTCTTAGAATATGGTACCTAGGTTTTTCACTTGGCCATAGTTTTCAGGGAGCATAATAGTTCCTAAATTGTTTCTCCTCAGTCTGTTTTTCAGATCAGTTGTTTTTGATATATATTTTGCATTTTCAATAATTGACTTTGTTCTAATATTTCTTGTTGTTTCATGGAGGAATCAAATTGTTTCATTCAATTTTTCAGAGAGTCCACTACTTAGTAAAGACTTTCTACCTTTTGTTCTAAATTACCTTGGATTATTTATTTTCTTTTCATCTTTTTTTCTCTCAAACTCTCATTTCATTTTTTAAAATCTCTTGCTTCATCTCTCTCTCTCTCTCTCTCTCTCTCTCTCTTTCTCTCTCTCTCTCTTTCTCTCTCTCTCTCTCTCTCTCTCTCTCTTTCTCTCTCTCTCTCTGTTTTGGAATGGGGAAGGCAGGGCAATTGGGGTTAAGTGATTTGCCCAAGGTTCCATGGCTAGTAAGTGTTAAGTGTCTGAGGCCAAATTTGAACTCAGGTCCTCCTGACTCCAGGGCTGGTGCTCTATTCACCATGCCACCTAGCCACCCCACTTGCTTCATTTCTTATAGCAATTGTTGTCATTGTGACCCAGCAGTATTTTTCTCTGGAAACTCTGCTTGTGGTTATGCAATACTGATGGAAATTTGAAGATCTTCCCTGCCCCTTAATAAACCTAAGGGAATGTGAAGACCTTCCCTGCTTTCAAAATATACTCTGCCCTCTAATAGGTTGAATGTAGTCACATGGAGCCTGTGGTGAAAGGAGTTTGCTGACGGGTGGAGCAGAGCCCACTAGAACCTGGGAATCAGAGCAAGCTGGATGGTTGGGAGGAGAGGACGCTTCTGAGGGAGATAGATAGGCTTGTGAGTAAATATTGGTCTTGTGTTGGTTTGTGGGAAGGTTAAAGGATGCTTTGGCTCTCTGTGCTGTTATGGCTTATTAACTTCTCTGCCACTATGATGGAATCAGCTTACTGGTTCTGGGATTTGGTTTTCTGGTGCTTCTATCTTCTATATGGAGAGTCTGTCATATTTTGTGATTGAGCACCAGGCAAGTATATTTATAGTGACTGTGGATGCTGTGAATATTGCATTGGAACTACAAGTTATTGTGGGAGTTGCTCTCTTCCTCTGGATTCACTTCTTGGGATTCTCTTACTGCATTAAACATTGACTCATTTTTAGCTTTAGTTCTTGGAATGGGACTTTGTGGTAATTTCCCTCTGGCACTTTTAAATGGGTTAGGTAAGCCTTTTTTGTCCTATCCATTTTGTAGCCTGGATGCCACTACTGATCTGGATGGGGTTTTTGGCATTAGGCCCCACCCTCAGCTTCCACACCTGGCTTCATTATCAGTCTGGGCATCCGATGTGAGTTCTGGCTTAAGATATAATTTAATCCTTCTCTTTGCACAATTCTTAACAAACTGGGACTTGATTCCATCCCCCACTGTAGTTCTCATAGGTCCCAGTGGAATGTTGGAGATTGTATTGGTCTCAGATCTCTTGTATACTTCCTGTTTACCTCCCTTTTCCCCTCATACTGCCATGATAAGTATGTCCAGTTTCTTGTTGTGGTTCTCAGTGTTCTATGTAAGTGAATGGCTTGCCCCTTCTTGACTGCATGCACAGTAATTTATGGGAGCTGGTTTTGTCCCTGCTTCAGTTCTAATAGTTCAAACCTGGGATTTGCCCTCTGGAGTCATTGTTAATGAGGTCTGGCTGGATTTAGGTTAAAATTTAGGAATGCAAGGGATTGTGCTAAGCCTTGGAGATAACAAAAGGAAAAACAAGACAGATCCTGCTCACTAGGAGCTTATATTCTAATTGAAGGAGATAATACACATAGGAAATTTCAACTGCAAGTCAGATGGAAAGGTCCCATCTCAATGAAGCAGATAATTCACTATCTTTAATGTCATTTCCATTCATATAATATGATATAACATAATGACATGATATGATATATAATATAATTCCAATATCATTTTCTAATATTTGACAATGCCAAGGAACTTAGTGACAAGAACTTTCTTTTCTAGGTCTTGAGTAGTTGTGGTCTCTGAAAGAGAGAGGCTATGGCACCTACAGAGGAAGTTGTCAAGTTCCATCTCTAAAAGGGTTGCTTCCTTGGACTATTCATTGATTTAAGTGCTAGGATAGAAGCAGAGGCAGTGATTTGTGGGGTGCTGTTGTTCCTAGGGTTACTGAGCTTATCTGACAGTCTGTTGCAGTTGGTTAGAAGCTTGTGTATGTTTGGTTTCATAGAAGTAGTGGATAAAGCATCAAATCTGGGAATTAAGAAAACTTGAGTCAGATCCTGCCTCAAACACTTGCATTAGGTGTGTGACCCAGAAAGTTATTTAACCTACAATAGTCTCAGTTTTCTCATCTGTAAAATAGAGATTTTAAAATGATCACTTTTAAAAAGTTAACACAAAAAATCTTTTTCTCCCTCTCCCCCTCCCCCTTTGGAAAAGAAAAGTAAAATCTTTGTAAAAATATACATAGTTAAAGCACCACAGATTTCCTCACTGGTTGTGTC
>JAQQSV010020285.1:0-11013 GCA_028646515.1 Pseudochirops corinnae | reverse complement strand
TTAAATACATCCTTCTCAGATCATGATGCAATAAAAATCATATGCAATAAAGGGCCATGAAAAGATACACTAAAAACTAATTGAAAACTAAATAATTTAATCCTAAATAATGAGTGGGTCAAACAAGAAATTATAGAAACAATCAGTAACTTCATGGACAATAATGAGACATCATACCAACACTTGTGGGATTCAGCAAAACCAGTTCTTAGGGGAAGTTTTATATCCCTGAATTCATACATGAATAAGTTAGAGAAAATGGAGGTAAATGAATTGGGCATGCAATTGAAAAAGCTAGAAAAAGAAGAAATTGAAAATCCCCAATTAAATACTAAATTACAAATAATGAAAACCAAAGGAGAGATTAATAAAATTGAAATTAAGAAAACCATTGAACTAGCAAATGAAAGTAAGAGCTGGTTTTATGAATAAGCCCATAAAATTGATAGACCTTTAGTCAATATGATAAAAAAAGAAAGAAGAAAAACCAAGTTGTGAGTATCAAAAATGAAAAGGATGAATCTACCTCCAATGAAGATGAAATTAAAACAATAATTAAGAATTATTTTGTCCAATTGTTTGCACATAAATTTGAAAATCTTAGTGAAATGGATAAATACTTACAAAAATATAAATTGCCCAGATTAACTGAAGAGGAAGTAAATTACTTAAATAACCCCATCTCAGAAAAAAGAAATTGAACAAGCTATCAGTGAACTCCCCAGGAAAAAATCTCCAGGGCCAGATTGATTTACTAGTGAATTCTTTCAAAAATTTAAAGAACAATTGATCCTAACACTTGGGAAAATTGGTGAAGAAGGAGTCTTACCAAATTCTTTTTATGACACAAATATGGTAGTGATATCTAAATCAGGAAGAGACAATTAATATAATAGCAATGACAATTTTACTTAAATTAAATTCTATATTTAGTGCAATACTAATCAATCTACCACAAAATTACTGTATAGAGCTAGAAAAAATAGTAACAAAATTCATTTGGAAGAATAAAATGTCCAGAATATCAAGAGAATTAATGAAAAGAAATTCTAGTGACGGTGGTCTAGCCATATCAGATTTTAATCTGTATATATAAAGCAGTAGTCATCAAAACTACTCGGAACTGGGTGAGGAATAGAGTAGTCGGTCAGTGGAATAGAATGGGTACATAAGACTCAGTAGTCAATGACTATAGTAATCTACTGTTTGATAAACCCAAAGACACCAGTTTTGGGGATACGAACTCACTATTCAACAAAAACTGCTGGGAAAACTGAAATATAGTATGGCAGAAATTGGGCATAGACCATTATCTATCTCCATATACCAAAATCAGGTCTAAATGGGTGCATGCTCTAGGTATAAAGGTTGACACTGTAAGCAATCTGGGAAAGCAAGGAATAGTTTACCTGTCAGATTTATGGAGAAGGGAAGATTTTATGACCAAACAAGCGTTAGCATTATAAAATGCAAAATGGATAATTTTGATTATATTAAATTGAGAAGTTTCTGTACAAACAAAGCCAATGTAACGAAAATTAAGAGGGAAGTGGAAAATTGGGAAAGAATTTTTACAACCAGTGTCTTGGATAAAGGCCTCATTCTAAAATATACATGGAATTGGTCAAATCTATAAGAATACAAGTCATTCCCCAATTGATAAATGGTCAAAGGATATGAACAGGCAATTTTTGAGGTAGAAATTAAAGCACAAAGCATATGCAAAATAAGCATATAAAAATGCTCTAAATCACTATTGATTAGAGAAATGCAAATCAAAACAACTCTGAGGTACCATACATATCTCACCAGTCAGATTGGCTGAAATGACAAAAACAGAAAATGAGAAATGCTGGAGAGGATGTGGAAAAATTGGAATACTAAAGCATTATTGGTGAAGTCGTGAACTGATTCAACCATTTTGGAGAGCAATCAGATTGCATACCCTTTGACCCAGTAATACCACTTCTGGGGTTGTATCCCAAAGAGATCATAGAAGTGGGAGGAAGACCCATATGTGCAAAAATATTTATTGCAGCTCTTTTTGTGGTGCCAAAAAATTGGAAATTAAGGGGATGTCCATAAATTGGTGAATGACTAAATAAGTTGTGGTATATGAATGTAATGGAATACTATTGTGCTATAAGAAATGAGGAGCAGATGGACTTCATATTTACCTGGAGAGGCTTATATGAACTGATGCTAAGTGAGAAGACCAGAACCAGGAGAAATTTGTACACAATTACAGACATAACATATGTTTGACTACCAACTTTGATAGCCTGGACTCTTCTCAGCAATGCAGGGTTATAAGACAACTCCAAAAGACTCATGATGGAGAGAGATGCCTACATTCAGAGAAAGATCTAGAAAGAACAGAGTTTAAATGCAGACTGAAGCAAATTACCTGCTCTCTTTCTTTTTCATGTTTGGTTTTGTTTCCTCTTTCCCATTGTTCATTCCATTGTTTACAACTCTTCTTTACAACCAGACTAATGTCTAATGTGAAAGTATTTGCAGATCCTATACTTGACTGCATATTGCCATGGGGAGGAGGGGAAGGAGAAAGAGGAGAGAAACTTTGAAACTCAAGGGATTGTGAAACTGAATCTTGTAAACTAAAAGTAAACAAACAAATCAACAAAAAAATAAAGATGAACTGAATTTTAAAAAGCAGAGATGAGCTTTAAATGAATTCTAGGTTTGTAAAACTGAAGAGAGGAGATAGATGTCAAGATCAGGGATTAATTGTCTACTTTGTTTAGAATATAAAATTAAGTGAGTAAAGGGAATAATGTGAAATAGAGTTGGAAAGCATCTTGGAGTTAGATAGTAGAGGGCCTTAAATGCCAGGCTGAGGAATTTATATTTCATCATTCTGGCAAGACGGAGTGATTGAAAATTTTGGAGATGGAGAATGATATTGTCAGATAAGGGAGAGGGAGAAGACAAAGATGAATCCCAATTTTTAGTTCATGTGACTACATGACCAAGTGAAGATATGCAGCAAGCAATTAGAGAAGTAAGAGTAGTTCTCAGTCTTACAATCTCTGCTTGTTAGACTTGCGAGATTTATGAAGACCACATGTATAACCACATGCTGCACCATATTCTGCCTTGATGACTAAACATATTTTCATGTGGGAGTCAAGGGAGTCAGAAAGCTAAATTCCACTTTGTTATTTTATATCCTTGCTGTGTTAGGGCAAAGTAAATCTTTTGTTAACCATGCAATGATTTACAACTGCTTCATTTCTTTCTAATTATCAAAGTTGAACTGAGAGTGCTAGAATTAAAGCCACACCTCCAACTTGGATAGAACAGAGAGGGGACATACCAGCAGTTAGGGAGAGGAAGGTGAAGTACCAACTGACCAGGAAGAAAAAAAAGGAGAAAATAATTTCATGCAATGTAAGGAAAAAGAGACTATCTAAGAGTATGGAAATGATCAACAATGTCAAGCATGGAAGAAAAAAGCAAGGTCATAGTAATTTTCAATTGATAAGTTATTTTCAACATTAAGGAGAGTTGTTTCCATTTTAAAGCCATTTTTTTTCAAGGAGTCCAGGAGTGAACTGGTAGAGAAAAAAAAAAAAGAGGAAGAGAATGTAAAATATTTCCAGAAGTTAAAAAGCAAAAAGGTAGATATAGAAATAAGCATCAGTAACTCTCTGTTGTTGACATATCAGACTCGTAGTCCATAGGTCACATGAAACCAGGAAACCTCCTAATTGAAGGTTGAACCAGATTAAGATATAATTGCAAAATATTTAACAAAATGTATAAAAATACATCAAAAATGGATAACATTAATTTGTGATTTTCTAAATATACATGTGGCCTATGTGGCTCCATTTCTATTTGATTTTAACACCACTTATCTAGTCTATCCTTGGCCTTATATAAGGCTTTATATATATATATGAAGAATATATATATATATATATATATATATATATATATATATATATATATATATATATATGAAGAAATAACTTCCTGATGTAATAAATTATTCCTGAGGAATTAAGTGACTTCCCCAAGATTACATAGTAGCAAGGGATGGTGCTCCAATTTGAATACTGTTCTACTAATTCTCAGATGAATATTTCTTCCCACTGTGCCATCCTGTTTATATGAGTGAATGAGGTCATGTGAGGGGAAAAGGTGGAAACTGATTATAGAAAGGATTTTAGAGTGCAACGCGCAGGCAACATTCTTGGATGATGGTACATTCTAAAACGTAACTACCTGTAGAAGGATGATATCAAGTGGAGATGGAGGTTATGGAAGTTGAGGAGTTTGATAAATTGGGAAGCACAATTATTATCAATATGATTACTAAACTCTACAGAGATCAGGGCACAGGTAGGCAGAAAAACAAATGTTATGAGCTGGGTACTGGAGTCAATGAAGACAGAAGAATGCCTGGAAATTGGTAGAGGATAGCAACAAAGATCAGGAGAGTATGACACAAATGAACTGAACTGTGTTGAGAGAAGATGGACTTAAGTATGGTATTGTGTGGATGTCTTGAAGTGGCCATTGGGAGCAAGACCTTTGCAAACTGTGCCTTATGGAACATTAGGTTACAGAAACATGAAAGAAGCAGCAACAAGAACTGGAAACTCATTAAAGACAGTCAAAAGGAATTGTACAGGATTTATGAAGAGGGAATGATCATTTCTAATCATCATAATTAGATAAGGCTTAGTGAAGTACATGATGATGTTTGAGCTGGGCATTGAAAGAACAAAAATATTTCCCTAGTCAAATATTAAGTTATTGATGGTGAGTTGGAGGTGAGAGGGAAGAAGAGGGAAAAGTCTGTCCCAGTTATGGGGAATGGTGTGCACGAAGGCACAGAGGAGGAGACAAGACAGGATAAAATTGAGGATCAGCTAGTAGTCTGGTCTGAGTGTAGTACAGACTATGTGAAGGGGAATTTTTTTATGTAAGCATAATGGAGATACCACAAATGCAATGAAGGTTGGAGAAGGATACAGATCTTATTATTTCCAGGCTCTCTTTTATTGGTTCATATGCCCTCATCAACTTGGAAAATCTTCACTTCCTATTAGATCCTACTGATTTTTCATAAATCTTCTCAACCTCAGCTTTATAATTAAATAACCTAATTAAATCAGTGAAAGCATTTAAAAAAGAAGGCAATACATTAGCTGTCATCTAGTCAACAAACATTTATTTACTTTTTACTATGTGCTACACATTGAATTTCCGTCATGCCCATCCTCTACAGACCAAAAAAGGTCAGACTTCATATGAATGTTATAGGGAAGTGCAGTTGCAGTCCGGAAGAATTAAGTTTAAATATTGCCTCAGATACTTACTTGCTATGTGATCTTAGGCAAGCCACTTAACTTTTGCATGACTCATTTTTCTCCTCTGTAGGATGTGTGTAGAAATATCTATTACAAAGTGTTTTTGGACAGTCAAACAAGAACATATGTAAAGTGTCTACAAATCTTAAAGAGTTACATAAATGCTAATTATTATTGAATTAAGCCACCTCATTTGCTTCCAACCCTTCCAGGACAAAAGATTATGTATCTAAACTCTATGTACTTTTCATGTTCATTCCTCATTATAGAAGGGATGGGAGGATGAAACAGACAGATATTGTCTCCCATTAGAAAACATAAGAAAGACTTCTTGGTCACTTAGGGAAATTGGGGCTATAGACTGGGGACTTCTTTCTTCTACTTTTCTTTAGTTATTGCCAGAAAGATAGCCATTACACATCTTTACTCCCCTTAAGATGCTGTTGTTGGTTCCTCCACTTGACAAGTTAGAAACTATCACTTACCTCAGTTGTTTCTGTTTTTCAACTGTGAAAATTACTATCTAACCACTCTGGAGGTTGGGAGTCATGACTGTGCACGTGGAGAGTCCATTCAAATCTGTTGTTTTTTTCCCAATACTGCTCTCTCTCTCTCTTCCTTCTCCTCCTCCTGGTTCATCTCTGCATCTGAGTCCATCCAATCTAAGTCCCCAGAATATCCAGGAAAGAAAAGACAAGTGAAACTTTAGGAAAAAAGTTAGAGTACTGGCTGAGTTCTGAAACTCCTCTCTTTACAAGATAAAAAAAAAAAGATGAGTGAGTTGTGTTTATTTGCATATATGTATATGTACGTGTGTGTTTGTGGGGAGATAGTGGTAAAGATGGTGTCTTAGATGCAAATTTAAATAATTTCTTTTTTATTCTATATGCAATGGAGAGTCACCATTTTTTTTACAATGACATTGTTAGATGCGTCCATTAGAATAGAAATACATAGCAAACCTAGCAAAACAAACTTGAGAAGAAAGCAGTATGCAATTCCAAAAAAATATATTGAGTCTCAAGTCAGAGGACTTGAATTCAAATACTGTCTATTCTACTTATTACTTATGTAACCTTGAATAAATCCCATTAGCTCTCTGAGCCTCAGTTTACTCATTGTCAAACTGTAAGTTTAAATTTGATAATCTCTATGATTCTTTCCAGTTCTAAATACATGACTCTATAATTCTAAGAACCATTTGTCTGAATCATTATGGCAATTCTTATGCTCTTAAATTCTTTTTTTAATGTCATTTTGAATATATTTGTTTCCTTTTATTTTTACAACATTTACTTTTAGTTTACAACATCCAGTTCCACAATCCCTTGAGTTTCAACTTTTCTCCTCTTCCCTCACCTCTCCTCTCCCCCCCTATGGAGGCATGCAATCATATATAGGTTCTACAAATGCCTTCACAATAAACATTAGTCAAGTTGTAAAGAAGGATTATAATCAATGGAGTGGACAATGAGAAAGAAGGGACAAAACAAAACAAAACACAAAAGACAGAGAGCAAGTAGTTTGTTTCAATCTGCATTCAGACTCCATAGTTCTTTCTCTGGATATGGATATCCTTTTCTATCATGAGTCTTTTGGAGGTCTTGTAACCTTGTATTGCTGAAAGGAGCCCAATCTATCAAAGTTAGTCATCATATATATGATGTGTCTATAATTGGCTACAAAGTTCCCTAGTTCTTCTTTTCTGACTCAAATCAGTTTATATAAGTCTCTCCAGGTTATTATGAAATCTGTCTGCTCTTCATTTCTTATAGTACAATAGTATTCCATTGTCACAACTTGTTCAGCCATTCCCCAATTGATGGGAATCCTCTTGATTTCCTGTTCTTTGGCACCAGAAAAAGAGCTGCTATAAATATCCTTGTACATATGGGTCCTTTTCCCACTTTTATGTATGCTCTTAAATTCTTGCTGTCACAGTTCCAAATGGCAAAGTAAAATTAAGATATATAGACAAAAACTTATCATAGGTAACTATTTGAGTTGTCAGTGACAGTGCTCTAAATAAGCTAGTGTGTGTATAGAGGTTGGCATTCAGAAATTAGAAAGACTTAAAACCTTACTATATAAAGAGTAATAGATGGAAACAAGTACATTTTACCAGAAGAGGTGAAGACTTAAAGGGAAGAAGACAGATATATTGAGATATTTAAAAGACTATTATAGGAAGCAACCTGGGTTAGCAAATATAACATTAGAACAGGAATTAGGAGATTGAGGCTCTAGGCTTGACTCTGCAAGTAACTAGGCCTTGGGAAAATTAATTTTCCTTTCTGAGTTTCATTTTGCCTATCTAAAAAATTGCCAGCTTGTATTAGAGTATATCTAACATCTCTCATAGCACCAGCATTGTATGAAAAGTAGTCTGATTTATTTTGTGTGACTGAAGAAGACAGAACCAACCTTAATGGGTGAAAACCTCAAAGGAAGATATTTTGACTCAGGAAAAAATATCACAATTATATCTATCCAAAAGGAAAATGTGATACGTCCATTAAGGTCTCTGTCACTGTAACCTCAAACAGAGGCTAAATGATTATCCTTTGGGTACATTGTAGGGAGAATGCCTATTCAGCAATAGATTGGACTAGATGATTTTGAGGTCCTTTGAAACTGAGATTTTTGTGATTTGGTGAGGAAAGGGGAGGCCTAATCATCCCAAATACCTTTTCCTAATCCACTGGTTGATATCAGAAATGACACTATCAAAGTTCTTGTCTTTTCGTTTGTACTTTTGATTTCTGTTAAATGCACATTTCCCCTCACAGGATTTTTAAGATTTGGGGAGATAAAAGCAAACTGAAGAATGTGAGCCAGTATATGAGAAACTGAGTTTGAGATATGGAAAATTCAGGGTGTATTGGAGTGACATTTAGTAGGCTAATTTGGCTTGATATTAAGGTTCACATAAAGAATATATGAGAAATGAGGTTGGAAAGGTTGTTTGGTACAAAACTGTAAAGGGTTTTTAAAGAAAAGATAATGTATAATAAATTCCTTCTTCCTCTTGCTTCCTAGTTATTATTATGCTTAATGCTTTAGATACTGAGAACATGGGATAGAGTTTAAATTCAAAGCTTATTTAGTGTAGTACAAAAAGGGAGGAAGCTGTTCTGAAAGAGAACAAAATTTCCACAGAGGGATGACGGTTATGAGAAGAGAAGATGCCAACAAGGAACAGTTTTACTGTGCAGCCCCTATTTTTTGGCTTCACAGGCAAACTTGTGGCAGTAGGATGATCAAATTTGAGCTTGATTGAATGGGCCAAAACCATTCAAATTTTATTACAGAGTTTCAGACAAAGACATAGCTTGTCACTAATAGAGTAAGGTCCAGTCACTCATAAGTCAAAGAAATGGGATAATCTAGGTCACTGAAATAAGGGTATTCCCTGATTGCCAAATAAGGAATGAAGAATGGGGAATGGAGAATTATGAAAGTATACCACAGTGTAAAAGCTGATGGTATGGGGAGGGGGGACATCAAATCTTTCAGTCAGTTAAGCTTTAGCATCCTGGAAGCTGGGGCTGACTATAAAACCAGGCATGAGCAGTTTTCCAGAGGATAGCTTCAGTGAACAGTTTCAAGGTTCTGATCACATAATTTAGTGAACTCTCTATTCAGTAATAAACTAAGACAAAACATTTACAGAAACCAAAGTAAAGCATCCACAATGTTAGAACATTGCAACTTATCACTAAAGTCACCACATAGTTTTTATGAAAGTAGCTGCATAGTTTTAAACAAAAGATATTATTCAGTAAGTCCTTGACTCAATCATCCTTAGGGAGCAAGCCTCCTTAAGGGACACAAAGTACAAAGGTCAAAGTTGTCCACCCCTAGGACACAGTAAATCATGATCTTCTCAGTCAGCATCAGGTACCCAAGGAGAGGTCTTTTTCATCTTGACTCTAGGCTGGCTCCCAAATTCCATGGTTTCCTCTTCCATGGGTCCAGCTTTTACCTGAATCTATGCAACTGTCACCTGGATTCAAAGGTAGGCATCTCTCAACTCCTTGTCCAGCTCCTTGCCCAGCTCCTCATCCAGTTCCTGTTCCACTTTGAAGCTCACAGTATCCAGTCCACTTCAAAACATTCACAGTTTCTGTTTCTGGGAAGACAAAGTTTAACAGAGCCAAAACAACATTCATATATATTGACAGCACCATCGTCAATTCACTATCTGCCTGTGAAATTAACAGAGACCCACAAACAAGGTCCAAGAGGTCAACACGCATCATCAGTAAAGTCTCAGCACCTCCAAAACCCTCCTCCAGGACTTCTGTAAAGAGATAACAAGAAAATCCTCTTTCAGGGCTTCCAGTAAGGTCCCAGGGTTTCTATTCAAAGTATTACAAACACAAATCAACACAGACAGAACAGACACCACAGAGTGTCAAGCTTCCACAACCATTCTGCTTCTCAGTTCTGCCACCACAAGTGCTCTCTTCTCAGTCCTGCTCTATCCTAGCTTGGGCTTCTCCTTATATATGGTCATTAGTTCCTCCCCTTTCTATTGTATTAGCAAAAGAGGTTCACAAGTTGTGAGGTTCACAAGTTCCATTTCTTCATTTTTTATATTAATTTATTCATTTTCTTGTTTACATCATTCATTTCAATGAGATTTTGAGTTACAAATTTTCTCCCCATCTTTCCCCTACTCAACACCTCAAAACAGCAATCCCACTGTATAAGCCCTCCCCCAATCTGCTCTCTCCTATGTCCTCCTCCTCACCTCTCTGACTTTTCAGCAATGCAGGATAAATCTCCCTACCACAGTGGTGCCTGTATATCTTAATTCCCAGTTGGATGTAGTTAATAATAATTATACATATATATATACATATACACACACATATACATATATATATATACACATATATATGTATGTATACATATATATGTATGTATACATATACATTTTTAACATTTCATTATAGAACTTTAAATTCTAGATTCTTTCCATTCCTCCCTCATCACCCACCCTCACTGGAAGGACAAGCAATTAAATCCAGGTTGTACATGTGTAATTACACAGAACATCTCCGCAGTGGACATAATATTGTGAGAGACTCATTATATGTCCCTCCTTCCTATCCTGCCCCCCCTTTATTCTATTCTCTACCCTGTCCCTATCTCTGTCCCTTCACGGAAGTGTGTATTTCCAGCTACCTCTCCCCAACCCTGTCCTCCCCTCCATCATGCAACCTCTCATCCCCATCCCCTCTACTCTCCTTTGTGGCAAGATACCTAGTTTAGAGTTTATGTCATTCCTTCCCCAAGCCAAATTCAATGAGAGCAAGGTTGGCCCTTTCCCTTTTGCCTTCCTGTTCTTCCCCTCCATTGTAACAATTATCCCTTGCCTCTTGTATATGAGACGATTAGTCCCATTCTGTCTCTTCCTGTCTCCTCTCATTCTAATCCTCTCCTACCTCATAATTTCATCTTTTGAAGGATCGTCCCTTCCTATTTAATTGATCCCGTGCTCTCTATGTACTCATATATACACATACTCAGATATGTGTTCGTATGCATATATAAACCCTCCTACATAGACATATGTGTATGTATACGTATATATATACATTTACATTCCCTTCACCTATCCTCATACTGAGAAAAGTTTCATAAGTCACAATTCTCATTTTTC
>JAQQSV010020284.1:0-11014 GCA_028646515.1 Pseudochirops corinnae | reverse complement strand
ATAATACATATATTATGTAATTATATATATGTATATACTATATTTTTAAAATACATAATTGTTTGTATATTGTGTCCCCCATTAGAGTGTGAGCTCCTTTAAGGCAGGAATTGTGTTTTTGCCCTTCTTCATGTCCTCAGTGTTTACCACAGTCCCTGACACATAGTAGGTGCTTGATAATTGCTTGTTGATTAATTGATGCTACTTTACTTCCATCTTTGTTCTTTCTTCCTTGGATAGAGTGTATGACTGAAGGAATTTTGTTCCAAGCGTATTACTTTTTTCTACAGTTATTTTTAGCTGTATAGAAGCTGCCATCAGCTCTTTCTTGTTACCATGACAACAATTGTGACAGCTATTTAATTTTTAAAAAAAATACTTAGTCTTCAATGTTCTTGGATAAAATATGTTCTACAAATCCAGGGAAATTGCATGCAGAGAGGTTTGGCATCAGTGAATGAGTCAAATTAGAACAAAGTAGTGGTGAAAGCTTCCTCCTGAGAGAGAGGCCAGGGATTATTTTTATATATATGATGGCTTTGGGAGTGTGCAAATGGCCCAGTAGGAAGCCAAAAACTTAGTGGATTCCAGTTTTCCAGTTCTAACAGACATAAAAATGGCACATGCAAGTCCATCATTTTGGACATTTGGTGGATATGTGTTTTCTTATGTTTACTAATGATGAACGTGAATGAATGAATGAATGAATGAATGAATGAATGAACTGATAAACTGATAAGCTTGAACACATCCAGAGGAGGGCAACCAAAATGGAAAGGGAGACTCATAACCACATTGTGAAGTTTGATTGAAAGAATTTGAAATATTACTTAGCCTAAATAAGACAAGACTTGGGAGCAAAATGATAGTTGCTTTCAAGTATTTGAAGGATTGTGATTTTAATTCAGTTCAAAAACATTTGTTTATTGACTGCTATGATCATGGTTCTGTGCTTTGGGCAGGAGGATAAAAAAATGTCTCAAATCTAACCCTCAAGGAGCTTATATTAGAATCATGTGAAAAAGAAATTTATTCTGCTTGACCCCCCGAGAGCAGAATGAGAATCAATGAGTAGAAAATAAAAGGAAATAGATTTGGGACGAATATGAGAAGGAATTTTCTAATAATTAGAGCTGATCAAAATTAGGCTGCCTTCTTAGGTATCAAGGTCCTGAACAGTTGAGGCGAGATGTTGTAGAGATAAATCTGGAATGTTGTAGAGATAAATCAAGTTTTATCGAATGGCTAGTTTGGCTAGCCTCTGACAGTCCTTCCAGTGAAAAAAGTTAATATCCTATATTTCACAGAATCATAGTTCCTTCTCTTCTCTGGACTTCAAGTTTTCTAGTACTGTAATATTTAGAAAGGAGCCTCAAAGAACATCTAGTCCAGAGGTTCTTCACCTTTTTTATGATGTCATGGACCCCTTTGGCAATCTGCTGAAGCTTATGGACCCCTTCTCAATATCATATTTTGAAATGCATAAAATAACATATGTAGGCTTGCAAAGGAAACCAATTGTATTGAAATACAGTCATCAAAAAAGTTTTTTTTTTAACCCAGTTCACAGTCCTAGGTTAAGAATCTATGATTATGTTGAGTCCCTCAATTTTACAAGTACTACAACTGATCTGTTGAGTATAAGTGACCCATCCAAGGTCATGCAGTCATAAGGAGCATTCCTGGGATTCAAATCCAATTTCCTCATCTATAAAATGAGGCCATTTACTCAAAATGATCTCCAAAACCCTTTCTAGTTTTGTGTTCTTAGCTTCTAGGTTTATGATTCTGAGTTAGGTAAAGTATAGCAACAGAAAGCATAATAAATGCAAACCATCTAATTCCAGCTGTTTTTGCCTAGAGGTATTCTTTGGGCAGCAGTATGGATTGTCTTCTTGAGGAGAGTGTGCTAAAACAAGGGCTGTGCTACTCATTCACACATGTCTAGAATGTAAGCTCACCACCTTCATTGACTAGCCCAACTCTTAGACTTCAAGTTCCTTGAGGAAGAGGCCCAGATTTGCTTTTTTAGTACCTGTCCCAAGAGCTTGGTTCAGTATCATAAACCCTAAGGATGCTCCATCAATAATTCCTAACTGCCAGACACTGCAAGCCATGATGAATCTGAGCTGTAACTGACAAAATGATCTTCTTGGGATCAGAAACAGAAATGATTCTGTTGTAGCTTCTGTGCAATCTCAAAATAATTGAATAGGTTTTCATTGGGCACATGTGCTGTAGGTTGTCAATAATGATAATAATAACAAATTCAATTAGTTCATTCCATATTTATTGCCCCTACTTCATACAAAGCACTATGTTTGTTGAATGAACAAAAGATTTAGAGGCAGATTTTGTAGTTGTCTCTCGGTCATTTTCAGTTGTATGTACAGTTATTCAGTCTGTTGCTGGGTCCCCATAAGTGAAACCTTTCCAGTCCATTCCTACTCTAATAGAACAGACTTTAAGATCCCAGAGTCTTCTTCATGCCATAATAAGGCATTGAAGTGAGATTAAGTTGGAAGAAATGGCATCATCCTCTATATTAGAGACAACCAGCCATTGTTCAGCTTGGACCTGCAAGAGACCTTAACCTTGCCTCAACGTACTTACTGGCTATATGACCTGCTCACTTAACCTATTTCAGCCTCAGTTTCTCCATCTGTAAATTGAGCATAATAATAGTACCAACTTATTGAATTGTTGTAAGGATCAAATCAGATAATATGTGTAAAGTAGTTGTAAGCTTTAAAGCATCATATAAATGTCAGGGATAAGAATAATAATTGTTGGGGTGGCTAGGTGGCAAAATGAATAGAGCACCAGCCCTGGAGTCAGGAGGACCTGAGTTCGAATGCGGCCTCAGACACTTAACACACTTATTAGCTGTGTGACCTTAGAAAAGTCACTTAACCCCAAGTGCCCTGCCTTCCCCCCTGCAAAACCAAAAAATAATAATAAGAATCATTATTATTTTTTCATATTGCCTTTCAAATAAGGACAAATTCAAGTATTTGTTTCTGCAGAGAAATAGAAGTGCTCTTGAGGTTTCTTCCCAAAGTTTTCCTTTGTTTCTTTCTTTCAATGCTCTTTCAATTCTCCTAATTGTACCAACAATAATAAAGAACAGTTACACAGGGTGTTTGAAAAGTCTTAGTGCAATTTAAATTTACCTATTTATTCTTAAAATGGCACTAACCTTTTTGTAATACTCTAACACTAGAGGGGTTGCAAAGCTCTTTAAACATGTAACATGTCATTTGATTTCACAACACTTGAGATAGATCTATTCAATATTCTTATGCCCTTTTCTAATTTTTACATAATGTTTTACCACTCCCCCCAATTACATGTAAAAACAATTTTTAATATTCATTGGGGTTTTTTTAAGTTTTGAATTCCATATTCTATCCCTCTCTCCTCTCCCCTTCACCAAAACTTTAAGCAATCTGATAAAGGTTCTTATCCCCTTTATAAAGAAAGTCTTCATCCCTTTGAACCCTTCTCCTCTGATTATGTCCTACCAAGAAGAGTGTTCCCTGAGGAGGAGTCAGTAAAAGGCAGGGAGAGACCTAGAATTGAGCCACAGAGTGTGAGTACAAGAGAAAACAAGAGAACAAGAGCGTGAGACAAGTGGAAAGGAATAAATCTCCAACAGGTTGTCAAGGCCGTCGAGCACAGTGTTGGCCACTTCACATAGAAACAGGGACCAATAAACCATATGTAATGATCCCTGTGGGCACATATTGACTTAGACAACTATATAACAACATTATCTATGTTTTATTATATTTTTTATTTATATTGTTAATATTTACCATTTACATTTTCTTCTGGTTCAACAGCACTCTGTAATGTTGTGGGTTGTGTATTTGGCACCTCTGGTCTCATAAATATGCAAAACTGAGAATCCTTTATTTATGAAGCTGTAGAATTCACGTTACTTGTAATATGGTGACATCATGGTGTAATCACATTCATGTAGATACTTGATAAATATTTCGTGATTGAGGGATTGGTGACAGAGTGGATAGTGTGCCAGATCTGAAGTTAGAAAGACTCTTCTTGAGTTCAAATCTGGCCTCAGACATTCACTAGCTGTGTGATCCTGGGCAAGTCACTTAACCCTGTTTGCCTCAGTTTCTTTATCTGCCAAATGAGGTGGAGAAGGAAATAGCAAACCACTCCAGTATCTTTCCCAAGAAAATCCCAAATGAGGTCACAGAGAGTCTGACATGACTGAAATGAATGAATAACAATTGAATGAATAACATTGGTCATGCAAAGAGCACAGGGACTGAGCATAAAGGTTTTGACTTCAATCTAATAACTGACACTGGTGGTATGACTGTCTGTTACTTTGACTCTCTGAATATCAGCTTACCTATCTATAAAATGGAATGATAGTACTTACTATAATTACCTTGTAGGGATATTATGAAGATCAAGTGAAACTATGTATATAAAACGCTTTCTAACCATAGTTATTATATGTCCTTTTGAACATTTTTCTTTCTTTTCCTCTCCAGAGCCATGTTTGACTATGACAAGAGCAAAGATAGTGGACTCCCAAGTCAAGGACTGAGCTTTAAATATGGTGACATTCTCCACGTTATCAATGCTTCTGATGACGAGTGGTGGCAAGCCCGAAGAGTAACTCTAGAAGGAGACAGTGAGGAGATGGGTGTCATCCCAAGCAAAAGGAGGTACCGCTTGCTCTTCCTATTTCATAGCATGTAATCTTTAGCTTTTATGGGATGGATGAATGAGAAAAATATAGAGATATCAAAAGAGACAGAGAGACAGAGACAGAGAGACAGACAAGACAGAAAGACATCTCAAAAGACAGAGGGTCACAGAGATGGAGACGGAAACAATAAGATAGAAGTAAGAGAAAGAAATGGAGAAAAAAGAGAAAAATGAAGAAAAAAGAAAGAGAGGGAGGAAGGGAGGAACAGATAGACAAAGAGACATAGAGAAGGAGAAGAAGAGGGAGGAGGAGGGGGAAAGGGAGGGGGAGAGGGAGGGAAGAAAGGAGGGAGAAAGAGAGAGAGAGAGAGAGAATTTCCAAAATAAACCAGCTTAATCTGAGAATTTATCCAAGAGGAAATTGCCAGCCCAGACAGGTGACACCAATTAAATTTTCCCTTTCTAAATATATTATGGTTTTAATGAAAATTTGTGACTATGAACTCATGTTCTGACAAGACACCAAACGATAAACAAACAGTCTGTTCAGACTGTCTTGCTGTTTGTGCCTTTTGGAGCAGTTTGATTTACTCCCGTGCATGTCTTTCAGAATAAACTTGTCAGTGTGTGCAGGTTACTAACTCTCCTAGGACCTGGAAAAGAGACATAGCAAGTGCACCAGGTAATCTTTTAGAAGATTCATGGTGGCAGTAGCCCATGCCAGCAAATCAATAAATTGACACGGATTTTTTAAGCACCTACTAGATGCCAGGCATTCTGCTAGGCAGAGCACAATAATAAAACCAATCCTACTCTCAAAGAGGTTAGTTACATTCTATCAGGATAAATAGTCTGTACGTGTATAAGTAAATACAAAATAGTTATTGGGGAAAGGGTGTCATATGCCACTTGGTGGATTCATGAAGGCCTCATGTAGGAGGTAGCGCTGGGCCTTTTCCAGTTGTCCTGATCTATAACTAGCCACTGGACCAGTGGCTCTGGAGGAGAAAGTGAGGCTGATGGCTTTGCACAACCCTCCCTCACTTAAATCCACTTCACCTGCTTGTCATGGCATCACTTCCCTGATGTCATGGTCCTCTTCAAGAATGAAGGACAAACCACAACCATGTGGGAGGTGATGCTTGAACTGAACTTGGAAGGAAGATGAGGATTTTAAGGAGATGAGAAGACAGTATATTCCAGGCATGTGAGATACCTTATGCAAAGGCACAGAGATGAAAGATGGAAGATTGTTTATTTAGGAGATTGAGGTTTTGTGTATGTATATGATGTTGCCAAACACTGGTGGAAAAAATCTAAAATTCTCCCAGAAACCCAGATGTTTTCTCTGGAGCATGCCAATCATAGCTGGCTATGCATAAATACCAACCTTTTGGGAATTAGTCTTCCTTTCATTTTCATCCACATCTTTGGCATTGTGTAGACACAGCCAGAGCTATTAACAGGATGCGTTTTCCCCCCTTAGTATCATCATTGGCCAGGAATTTGAGAAGCCAGGAAAAACCCCTACACTAGAGAAAGGATTCTTAATCTAGGATGACTCTGTGAACTTTTTAAAAATTAATTATTTAATTTAATTGCTTTCTTTTGTCATTCTATATATTTTATGTATTTAACAAAAATATGAATCTGCAAAAGGGTTCAGATGTTTCACCAGAGTGACAGAGGGGCCCAACACACCATAAAAGTTAAGAAATCCTCTCTTGCAGGCAGCTAGTTGACCTGCTTGTTGGTTCTTAGTGCACCTAATTATCGTTACATGAGAGAAATTTTCCTCTCAAGGAATGTCTTTCTCAGTGTCCGGTCATTGTGCAAAGACCAGAAATAGTTGGACCATACCCTGGAAAACCAATGAAATGAAAGTCAGGAGTGATGTTGTTTAAAGTAATCAGTTTATTCCCAAAAGCTGCTTTTATATTCCCAGAATGCTACCAGGCCATTTTCCCATCCATAACACATTGATTTCTGAAAAGCCTTTAAATAGGTTATTCATGTAACCAGGCAGCGCAGGACTGCTTGCTGTATGGAAGGTCACATCAGGATTTAACTAAGATAAGCCCAGGTTTGAGGAGTTATGACTTAGACTCACCCAGACCCAGAGAAGGCTGGGCCATGAGTTCTGTGCCTCTTTTTTGCCATCTTTATTTTGACCATGTGAACAGGGTTAGAATGAGGAGGAAGAGGGTTATCTGCCCTGTTTTCTCTGTTTTCTTTAGAAGCAATAGTATAATAGTTTAGGAGGAGTATTGGGTTAAAAGACTGGAAGGATTCTAGTCCTGACTCAGCCACTAGTGAAGTGTGTGATCTGAAGTAAGTCTCTGAACCTGTCTAAGCCTCATAGGATTTAGAACAGAAAGGAGTCTTAGGTCACATGGAATCATAGATTCAGAGCTGGAAGGGAACTTGGAAGCCATCTTAGAGGTCAGTTAATTCAGCAGACTCATTTTACAAAGAAAGAAACTGAGTCTCAAAGAGGTTAAGTGATTTGCGAAAGGTTACACAGGCAGTAAGTCACAGAGTCAAGACTTAAACCTAACTCCTCTGTCATCTAACTTCAAGTCGAGTGTTCTTTCTACTGTACTGTGATAAGTCTTGAAAGAAAGAATTAGGGAGGGAGGGAAGAAGGAAGGAAAAAAATGAAGGAGAGAATGAATGGATAGATGAAGAAGGAAGGAAGGGAGAAATGGAGGAAGGAAGGGAAGAAGGGAGGAAGGGAGAAAGGAAGGGAGGGAGGGAGGGAGAGAGGAAGGGAGAAATGGAGGGAGAGAGGGAGGAATATTGGCCATATTATCTGGGGCCAGAGATGAGTGCATCTCTCAATATCAGGCATTGGGATTTTTCTCCTACCTTTTGGGAGTTAAGACTCTAAAGTCATAAGAGAGTGATACCATGAAAGTGATACCATGATTCTCATTCCATGGTAGCACGGATCTTGTCACTTTTCCCCCTCCCAAGCATTCCAAGATTAACCATAAATGCTAGAATGTAAAAATACAGTCTCTTAGCCAAACACACTAAAAGCAAAGATAAGCTTCTTGCCATAAGGAGCAGTGAGGAAAGAAAGATTTAACTCAGATTTCACATATGCTACAGGCTTAGAATAAAGTACCAGGTACCAGCTAAAGACAAGCTGGAGTTGTAACACATTAGAACATGACTTCCTTGAGGGAAAGACCTCATTTGGTTTGGGAGTTTTTTGTTTGTTTGTTTTGTTTTTACTCCCAGCACTTAGTAGAGCATTGTGCTACATAATAGACGCTTAATACATGTTGGCAGATTTGTTTGTTTGGGTCAAGGTGGCCCACCAATACACAATACAATGGGACAAACCATTCCAAAAGTTCTTCCCTTGGTTTTATCTTAAGGAAGTATGGCATAAGAGCAGAGGACACAGGTTGATATCCTGACTCTATAATGTCTATTATTGGGGAAGTCTTTTAACTCTGAGACTGTCTCTTCATTTATAAAATTAAGGGGTTAGAATAGATGACCTCTAAGAACCCTGCCAGCTCTGAACTCTATGAGAACTTTTAGGAATCAAGACAGGAATTGAGGAAATATAAGAATATATAAGAATATAAAGCTGAGTTTTAGTTCCTTTATTGAATTTCTCCATGATTTTTCTCCACCTGGGAAATAGAGAGTAACAGTGAGACTATGCCCAACATCACAAAGGTTGCTGTGACAATACACAAGTCAATGCTGGAAAGTGACCTCTGCATATTTTATGTAGAAAGTTTTATATAAGTATAAAACATTAGTTCTCTACCAGATGTAATAACCTTGCAATATGATAATCGACTCCCTTTGGTTTATGTTCATCTTCACATACAGTCCTATACTGGTGTCAAAAATGCTGATTTCACAAATACAAGATGGCAGACACATGGCTAGATAGCAGTTTATTTGAAAGATTTTTAGTGAGCTGCATGTTCCAAATGAGTGAATAATGTCATATGGTGGTCAAATAGCTAATATGATCTTGGCCCACAAGAAAAGAGAAATAGTGTCTAAGACCAGGGAAGAGGCAGCCCCTCTGTACTCTGGCATAATGTGGCCCTTCTGGTGTATTATGTTTATTCAAAGGCATTAAATTATAGGAAGTATAGCATCCAGAGGAGGATGATCAGGACGGGCAGGCATTAAGTCCCTGAAACTTGAGAAGTATCCGAAGGAACTGGAAACATTTAGCTTGGAGGGGAGAAGATTTCAGGAAGACTTGGTAGCTGTCTTCATGTGTATGAAGGATTGGCATGTGAAAGCAGGATTGTAGCTGTTCTACTTGATCCCAGAGAGCAGAACCTGAATTTACAGAGAGACAGATTCAGTATTCATATAGTGAAAAGACTTACTAAGCATCAGAGCTCTCCAAAAGTAGAATGGGCTTCCTGGGGAGGTAGTGGATTTTCCTTCAGAGAAGATCTCCAAGCAAACACCAGATGACCGGTCATCACTATATTGTAGAGACTTTCTTGTTCAGGTGTGAATTGGATAACATGATCTCTGAGATGCCTTCAAATTTAATTCTGTGAAGTATTTGTCAAGGGTCTCTGGGCTGTCTAGCTTTATCCTTCGTTCCAGCATATTCTTTGAGGAGCAATCACCCTCAAACTAGCAATACCGCGAATAACGCTTGGCACTCACAGGGCCTCTTTCCTCTGAAGAGCTCTCAGCAGTTTTCTGAGTGCAATTGTTTTCCAGCTGCCCGTGATGCTCATTGCCCAGCTGTCCGATTGACCGTTTCTCTAACTTCTTGGATGAGAACCGCGTTTAGCAGCCATGGTAAAGCTGGATCGGGGAAAATGAATTTGGAATTGTAAATCAAATTTCAGTATCCATTTCTGTTTTATTTTGTGATGGATGCAGTAGACCAGAAAAAGCCAGAATTTATGGTGGAGAAAGAACTATAGTCCATTTTTCTCTTGGGAATCTGGCTAAGTTTCCAGTCCTTAAGTCTTATTGATTAAATGGGATTTGAAAACAATTTGTAATTAGACATTTTCCACGAATGCTCTTCTTCCTAGGTAAATATCTTATTTACAAATGGGAGACGATCATTAAATCCGTCTTGAGGATATGAAGACCACAACTAAGGATAAATCTCTGTAATGACACCCTTGGTTTGCAGGATCATACATTTAGTTAAAAGGGTCTTTGAAAAGCAGCTAGTCCAACATCCTTATTTTACAGATTAAGAAACTGAGGCCCAGAGATATCGAATGACTTGCCCAGAGCCACACAGATACTGAGTAGTAATGCTGAGAATGCAGATTCTCTGAATCTAGAATCTGTCCCTATACATTTCCTTTCTAACCTCTAGTATCAATAGGCGCTTTGCTCTGGCACAGCTGGTTCCATAATCTATGTCTTCTTTGGAATAACACATGATATTTAAAGCGTAACTGGCAAGATCCAAAATGAGTAATATTAGCACAACATTGAAAATTTGCTTTTCAAGTAACCAAATAGAGGAGGGAGAAGTAAAGGCTCTGTTGGCAAAATGATGTCCCATGCCAGCTACCTACCCCCACCCTATCTCTACTATTTATCTGAACTGAGCCCAAAGGAGCAGATGGGAAGTAGAAAAGAAGGCAGAGGGAAACAGTTGGGCCTATTAAGTCATGGCCATTTCCAAATCTCTGGAGGCTCCAGTTGTCAGAATATATTCCTCATATTTTTTAGTCCTATTTCTCGTTTTAGCATTTTGGCCAGGGTTCTAAGCAGAGAGAATTTCTGCTAAAAACAAACTAATTAAATGCTTTATTCCAAACAAAATAATGGAAGTATACTAGGCTTTCTCAGACACTAAATATGTTTTGGGGATCCATCCCTTCTTTGGAATAGAATTAGCTCAATTCAATTTAGTTCAATCTTATAAACATTTTTTTAAATTGGTTGGTGGTTGTTCTTCATTCTCAAAGACGATCAAAATGACATTACTATGTTGCGGTCAAGGTACAATATGTCTCACCATGACTGATCTTTCTAATGTGAGCTTAGAAGGCTCTACCACAGGGGGACACAAATAGTCCATATGAATGTTTACAATGAACATTTGACCCTGTGCTGTCACCATGGATAGAAAGGTGATAATATATGTTGCTTTTAGATTTATGATGCACTTTCTTCATAACAACTTTAATGTTGGAAACCACAGGGAGGTTAGGTGTAATGCCATGCACCAGCAGATTCCCAAAGGAATGCTACTGTGAACAGCTTTTAGAGTTCAGATTACAAAATATAGTGAACACTCTGTTTATTCCATTACAAATCAAGACAAACATTCAAAACATTATAATATTCA
>JAQQSV010020283.1:0-11014 GCA_028646515.1 Pseudochirops corinnae | reverse complement strand
TTTATGGTGTTTGTTAACATCAAAATATTTTTAAAAGAAAAAAAAAAGTGGTTCAATCTGTTACTCACTGTCTGGATTTTCTTGAGATCATCCACCTGAATAAACTAAAGAATTAGAACATTTTTACAGTTGGATCATTTCAACTTTTCCAAGAGTTTCTTCATGAAAATAGATATGCAAAATATGGATTGTAGGTTCTATTTATTATGAGAGGGAGATAATAATAGCAACCAAAAAGTAATCATCTTGGAGATTTGAATTATTCCCATATGAACAGCTCATGAATTCTCAAGGTTAAGGCATTTTAGAAAGAGGTTTTGATTTAATGGAAGTTACATAGGCGTAGGGATAAGTGAATCAGGCCAACAATTATTAGTATGCTTAGACAATACTTACACAGACTCCTCTTGGAATAGAAACAAGTCATCCAGAACCTGAATGAGGTGAAGTAATGAATACAATAAGCTACAAAGACATTTGAAATTGGGGCACTGTCAAATTATTTTTGAGTAAATTCAAAGAGCTAAAATTTGAAGGATATTATTTTGAGGGGAGATTATTTTACAACAACATTTTCATATAGTAATCCAATAACCATAACAAATTTCCCGACTCAAGAAAGAGGCACAAAGTGATTCTGAAAGTGTAGCTTATTTGTGAACATTTGAATCATGAGAATGACTTGGACGGAGGGAGGGTTAAGCATGATAGCTGTCTAAAAGTATTTTTGGAGGGTTGTCATATGGGAGAAGGATCAACCTTACTCTGTCTGGCCCCAGAAGAGAGAAGCAGCAGCAACAGGTGGGAGTTACAAAGAAACAAATTTTGTCCTGATATCCTAGCAATTGTAGATCTCCCAAGGGGAATGATATGCTTCTGAAGGTTGTGGGTTCCTGTAGTGCCAACACAATATTCACAGTGCCAATGGCAACTATAAATATGATTTCCATTCCCATTATAGTTCCCCTTTACTGGAAATTTTCAAGCAAAAACTTGTGGATGACTACTCATTACCTGATAAGCAGAAGAATGGATTCTTGTAGAGATTCAAGCTGGACGAGATGACCTTTGAGATCACTTATATCTCTTGAGATTCTGCAAAACAAGTGAACTTGGTGCATACTTGGAGAACTTCTAGAAAAATAGTACAGCATTCTGGGTAGTGGGACACATGACGAGGAATAGTCAGAGATAAAGATGGAAATGCAGGTTGGAGAGGGTCTTGAATCCTAAGTTTAAAAGAAATAGACAGACTTAAGGCTTTATTTCATAGGTGATCAAATGGCAAAATTGTAAACTTTTTAAAGGTAAATTCTCACAGGCCACTTGAACTTCCTAAGCCTCAGTTTCTTCATTTGTAATGTATAGATAACAATATTTTTGTCACCTACCAAACAGGCTTGTTTTGAAAAAAAATCCATAGTAAAACTCAAAATATTATATAAATGCAATTTTTTTTTTGCTTTTTTTGTAGGGGGGAGGGCAGGGCAATTGGGGTTAAGTGACTTGCCCAAGGTCACATGGCTAGTTTTGTGTTAAGTGTCTGAAGCCCGACTTGAACTCAGGTCCTCCTGACTCTAGGGCTGGTGCTCTATTCACTGCCCCACCTAACTGCCCCTAAATTTTAAAAAATAACCAGTAGGCATCATTATTTATTCTCTTTGCTGTTTTCATTTCTCTTTGATGGGAATCCTTGAGCCAAAAGAATTTCTTGTATTCTATGCTGAGGATACAGCAATACCTGAAAATTCATAAAGCTAAAGTGGAAGGAACAATGGATTTGGAATGAGAAATGTCAGTTCAAGTCCTAGATCTCACGTCTATAATATATGTGATAATGGGTAAGTCACCCTCTCTGGCTTTCACTTTTCTCATGTTAGATGCAAACAACTTTTTATGCTACTATCTCATAGATTCCTATCTTCCAAGTCAAATGCCTATGCTTATATGGCTTAAATTCTAATCATGGACTCCACTGACTTGAATTTTGACCAATGTGAAATTGGATAATGCCTGGATCATGTTTGATTTTTAATGACCCCATTTAAGGTTTTCTTGGGAAAGATACTGGAGAGGCTTGCTATTTCCTCCTCCAGCTCATTTTACAGATGAGGAAATGGAGACAACTAGGAATAAGTGACTTATTCAGGGTCATGCAGCTAGTAAGTGTCTGAGGCCATATTTAATCTCGGGAACTCAGATAAACAGTAGTACTAGCCAAACATGAAGTTAGCATGTTCTATACACACATACATATATGCACGTGTATATACACTATGTATAATATGTGTGCATACATATGTATGTCAATAGGAGTGAAGGCAATCTGTGACACGAAGGGAGAAAGATCTTTGTCATATGAGAGTATGGATAGAAGCCTGAAACTTCTATCAGAGAGTATTCCATCAGTATTTGTAAAATGTACTAAACTAACCTAGTCTTCTTTGCCTCAGTTGTACTCATATGACTAGGAGTGGGGACAACCTGGTGAGAAATTATAAAAGCCCAAAAGGAAGGATGTAACGAGTCAGGATGAAAGAATAATAAATCTATAAGGGATTTCAGAGGTCATCACATCCAACCCCCAAGTTTTATAGCTGAGGAAAGCTGAACCCAGTGAAGTTAAGTGACTTGCCCAAAGTCACACATCAGAAGCAGGAGATCTGAACCTAGTTCCTTTATCTATAGAGTTTTACTTTTGAGTCAATGGCAGAGTTTGGATCTATGCAATAGAGCCCTGTAAGCAGATGGTAACAGATCCCATCAACAGTGCCAGGGAATAGTTGCTGCTACCCAGAGCATTTCCCTTGATGGCCATGTTGTACTTTAGCCAATCCACTACTCCATGATGACTTTGGATGCTTGGCTGAGGACATGTGACTTATTAAGAAACAGATTTTACTGCTACTGAATGGTAGCAGATAAATGTGTAGAAAGTGTGAGACTTATGTTCCCCATGTTTCAAGGAAAATGCTGCCAATTCAGCCTGCATGTGTATAGCAAATCTTTAGATCTTGGAGCTATCGATGTTTTGCCTCTGGGAAAAGATGGGAAGAACATAAGCAACATTCTAGTAGTAATAGCCCATTTTGCCCCATGTGCACAGTCACAGCCACCAAGAACCAAAGAGCATCTATCATTTTTAAGGAGATTTAGGAGAAATATTTTTCTGCTCCTGTCTATTTTGACCAAAACAGGGAATCTAAGGACGAATTTCTTAAGCAGCTGTTAGCTTTGGAGGAATTCAAAAAGTCTAGAACCATAGCTTACCTTTAGGGGGATCCGTGGTCCGAGTTCTTCAACTGTACACAACTGGACATGTTGGGAGTCCTGAGGCCTCAGCAGAAGGCTCATTGCAGTCACTCTGTGGCACTTCTAGTGTATGCGTAGGATTCTAACAGGACTAATGTTGAAGGTTTCATACTATATCTGTAGATAACAGGTCTATGCTGTGCTCTTATCCAAACCTGATCTTTCAGGGCAACAGCCAGGTAAGATGCATAATGATAACAGAGCCAAAGCTGGGTGGTTAAAGACCTTTGTAACCAAGTTATGGTTTAGTAGAAGGAAGAAAGCCCTCTGTTAATACTGGCTTTGACTATGAGAGCTTACCCAGTGCAGTGTGAGCACAGGCAGAGTCCTGTCTTAGCCTCTGCCTCAGAAAGAGATCAGGTGCCAAAGTGGGCACTGGAATAAGGAGAGGCTCAAGGAAATCACCCATCTCTCTCCTCCAGCCTAGGAAGAAACTTCTGAAGACAAAGATTTTTGTAGTTACGAAGTGATCTCTCAAGCTCTGATGACAGGCCTTGAAGAAGTTGCCTTGGCCTAAGTGCTTGGTATTATCAGTCATTCTGGCATTTAGTTTTAGACCACTGAAGCTGAAATCAAAAGTGCTTCTTTGTGAGAACGGCACTGACTGGTCTATTTAGTCTAAGTATAAATCTCCCAGTCGTGTAGGGTGCTCTTTGCAAATAGAAAGATGTATTATAGGAGGGCTCTCTTATTTGGCTCTGTAGAACCCATTTCCAGATATACTGTCAGGTAGGTCTTAACCACAATCCGAGTCTTTAGTTAGTATTATTGCATTACACTCACTTAAGCAGAACCAAGAGATTAATATTCATGGTAACCACAATAATGTAAATTATTTCATTGTTGTTCAGTCATGTTTGATTCTTTGCAACCCCATTTGAGAGATACTGGAGAGATTTGCTATTTCCACTTCCCATTCATTTTACAGATGAAGAAATGGAGGCAACCAGGGTTAAGCGACTTGCCCATGGTCACACAGTTAGCAAGTGTCTGAGGCCCTATTTGAACTCAGAAAGATGAGTCTTCCTGACTCCAAGCCCAGTGATCTATCCACTGTACTACCTAGCTGCCCAACTGTAAATGAAAACCACATTAGAAGACAGCTGAACTCTAATTGTAAGAAACAATCTTGGACCCAAAGAATAGGTTTCCCTCCTCTTTGTGGAGAGGTGGAGGAATTTCCTATACAGAGAGAGCATGTACTCAGATGTTCTCTTGGTTGTGTTACAGAAAATGAGGATCAATGGTGGAGGCATATATTAGAAAGTGGTTGTAATATAAAAAGTAAAGTCACCAATAAAAACCTCTTAAAAAAAACTCATGTAGGGTGGCTAGGTGGCTTAGTGAATAGAGCACTGGCCCTGGAGTCAGGGGGACCTGAGTTCAAATGCAGCCTTAGACACTTAATACAAAAAAATTAGCTGTGTGACCTTGGGCAAGTCACTGAACCCCAATTGCCCTGCCTTCCCCCCTCCAAAAAAAAAAAAAGCTGAAACAACCCAACCAAACAAAAAACAAAACTCATGTAGCTGAAGGTCTTGGTAGTTACCTCTCTGAATCTTCACAGAATAAATGAATGAATGAATGAATGTGGTTTGTTTGATTCATAAAATCAGTGTCTAGAGCTAAAGGGGCCCACAGAGGCCATATAGGCCTACACTGTCATTCTTCAAAGGAGAAAAGTTAAGTGACACATCTATTGTCACATGGGTAGAGCGTCCCAGAGATGAGACTTGAACTGATGAAGTCTTCTGAGGACAAAGCAAATGCTCTTTCCACTGTACCATATTGCCCCCACCCAAAAGTCTGAAATAAGGACATTTATGATACGAAGACTTACTAAGGGCAATGGGAATTCTATTGAAGATAATGAAATCCTGAGTCCAAAAAATAAGAAGATTGGTGATGAGGAAGGGACAGTAGGTTGCCCTCTAGAAATTTTTTTGGCTTAGCTAGTACAGCTAGATAATGTGTTATGAGTTCAGATCCTACCTCAGGCAATTATTGCTTGTGAGCCCCGGCAAAAAATTTAATTTCTCTCAGCCTCAGTTTCTTCATCTGTAAAATGGAGATAATAATACTTTATTGGGTTGTGGCAAAAATCAAATGAAATAATAAATGTAAAGGACTTTTGTAAATCTTAAATTATCATCATCATCATCCTTCCTGTTATTTTCATTTCCTTTTGGTTACTAAGGCATCTGCATACCTGGTGTTTCTTAAATGACCCATGCCAACAGCACACAGACACGGGGTAGGCATTTAATGTCCCATTAATAAACTGCAGTCGTGAATAAGAGATGGCTGGGTATTAGGGACATAAGAGTGTCCACACGTTGTCATTTAATCAAAGAAAACAAACAAAACAGCAGTGGCAGTTAGCATTATTTTAGGATGAGACAGAGTGAAAAGTGACTAAATGTCTTGAAAGCCTGGAGACTTCAGCCCAGATTTCCATTCTTGTTTGAGTCTGTAGGAACCAGTTGCATGGAATCAGATATGACCCCCCCAATAATATCCCACAGACCTACTTGTTAAATTGACAGTCCACAAAGAAATCCCTATGCCAAAAGAACTGTCTTCCTCACAAAAAATACGAATGCAGAAGGAAAGGAATGATGACGTCCACCTCAATTTCAGGATCTCAGACTGATGGGAAAAGAGCCAGACTGTTGATCACATTTACTACCCCTTTACTGGGTAATTGTGTTTAATACTCCAAGTCTGGACTCAGAACCTGAACTTTTTTTTTTAGCACAAAAAGTGCTGAAGAGTCTCTCCTTATCAGATAATAAGCCATGAGGAAGGCAGCCACAAGGCACAGAGATGGCCACAGAGTACATTTGTTACTTAATCATATGTATTTTCTTAGAGTTCAGCCTTGAGCACATTTTTATTGATCAGAGATAAATGTTAAAAATAGCTATACAACCACACTGCCGTTTAAAGACAAATTATAGTTGTTAACCCTTTGACTTCTAGGTGTAGAGGAGGGACATTACTAAAACTGAGAATGAATAGATATCTACCCTAGGAAACATTAATTAAGCAAACATTTATGAAGTATCTATTGTATACAGTACAGACCCTTAGACACAAGGAAGGTGGAGAGTGAAAATACAGGTACAAAGTTTAGATGTCATGATATCTGTCTTCATGGGGCTTATAGTCTAGAACAAAAATGGGATGCTCATATAGAAAGGTATGCCTTAGGTGGGAGGGAACTGGCCAGCTCTAATTAGCTCTCAAGAGCTGATTATTAAATTGTCAGTGTGAGCATTTGCACCCCAGGAGTCAGGAAATGTTACAAATAGAGCTTCATTTATTATTTTGTTGATTTTCTAAACTTGAGAAAATGATGGAGAAATTGCTAATAATGCAGATAAAGCTTTAAAACTGTCTTATATACTATCCTCTTCCACAAGAGCCTGTTATTAAACACTTCCCAGTATACCATGGGAATAAGACTCAATATTACATGGTAAATGTATTACTAGAGAGGTACAAAACCAAGTCTATGTGAAGTCTGAATATGTAGATTATTACCAGTTGGGGTGAGTATGTGTTTGTGTGTGTGTATATGCATATATAAAGGATAAGGAAGGCTTCCTGGAGGAGGTGGCATTTGAATTGGGCTTTAACTGATGGATAGACATGCAGGCAAATATGCAATAGTCAAAGCAGAGGCAGAACTATTTTACTGTAAGGCATGTTTGTGTCACATTATTTATCCCAATTGGGAAACAAGTTTGTGGAATAAACAATATTGTGGAACAACTTTATGGAACGTGAAATATGTGGAGGAAAAGGTAGAGCAGTACTAGATTTTAGAGGGTCTAAATACCACACAAAAGTGTTTGAACTTTACTTTGTAGGTAAATATGGAATTGTGGATATTTTTAAAAACATTTTAAACATTAATTTTTTTTTAAGTTTTGAGTTACAAATTCTCTCCTTCCCTGTAGCCCCTCCCTCCCTCACTGAGGAGGCCAACAATGTGATATCAATTCTACATGCGAAATCATGGAAAACCCTCTTCCATATAAACCATGTTGCAAAAAGTGAAATAAGATAGATAAGAAAGATAAGGAAAGCAAACAAAAAAAGTATGTTTCAATCTGCACTAGGAGTTCGTCAGTTTTCTTTCTGGAGGTGCACGGTGTTTTTCATCATGCATCACTGAGAATTGTCTTGGATCATTGTACCAGTCAGAGAAGCTGCATCACTCACAGTGGATCCTTATATGATATTGCCGTTACTACGTATAATGCCTTCCTGGTTTGGAGTATTCCCTAACAATCAAATACTACAACTTGTTCAGCCATTCCCCAGCTGATGAGTACCCCCTGGATTTCCAATTCTTTCAACTACAAAAAGAGCTGCTATAAATAGTATTATACAAACAGGTCCTTTTCTATTTTCTTTGCTCTCTTTGGGATACAGACTTAGTAGTGGTATGGCTGGATTAAAGGGTATGCAGTTTTATAGCCCTTTGGGAATAGCTCCAAATTGTTCTACAGGATGATTTTTGATCAGTGGAATAATAGGACTAGATCTATAAACAAGACATATAAGGTACCTCCTCTAATGGAGATTATAATCTAGCAGGTGAGGATAAGGTACACACACACAGTGAGATAACAAAAGCAGAGTGTTATGAGTGCAGAAAGAAACTAAATATGGTGACAGCTTGAGGAAGCAAAGGTGACTTCTGGTGTTGGAAAATCCTAGAAGGCTTTATGGGAGAGGTGGCATCTTTGCTGGGCCTCGAAGGACAGGTAGAACTTCAAGTATATATAGGGAGGAGGAGAACATTTGAGGAGCTAGAGAATGGTATGTATAAAAGCACAGTTATGGGAGATGGTGTGGGAAATTTGTCGTGAGGGAATGTCTGGTTTGACTAAATAACCAGTGAAGCCTCTTCAGGTGTCCAGGGAAAGGACTAACACCCACAGCAATGCATAAGTTCTGTTTTAGGACAGATGTTTCAAACCAGAGTAAAACTAAAATTATAAAATAAGAGGCAGAGTTAAGATGGTGGCCTTCTGTACCTAGTGTAGTGAACAGTTAGTTCTTATTTTGGACGTTCAATCCTTCGTAAACTATTAATCACAGATCAGAAGACAGCTTTTCCTTCTTATGAACAAGTTTTAGTTACACAGCTGAGACAAAAAAGTAAGTAAATGGACTTGTTTGTAGAGTGTATTTTTTTCCCTAGAGATGGAAGAGTATAAGAAGATGACAATCCAGATTTTTAAAACCAGAGGGCAGGAAAGAACCTCAGGTACCCCATTCCTTGCAGATGTTAGAAACTAGGTAGGTGTGCTTGCAGAGTTAATGATATATGCAAAATAGAGGCCCTTGTGGTTTGAAAAATCTTCAAAATACAACCTGCTACTTAGAAACTAAACTTTTGTTTTCCAGTAAGCGATTTAGGTAACACTCAGTTCTCCAAGGCCACTCCCTTAAATGTGGTGAAGTTAACTCCACACTTCCTACTCCTCCCCTCTCCCTACTGCCCCACACTAAGGGAGGGTTTCTTTCCAGTGACCAAAACAGATCCATAAATATTTATTGAGAGTCTCTTTTGTTTAAGGCACTGTAGGAACCCTTATTAATCCATCTTACACAAATAATTCCTTCCTTTTGTAAATATCCAGCTTTAGAAAAATCAGATTTGTGGAAAGAGATTGATGGCAATCAGTCACTAGATATTTATAAAATGCCTACTGTATGTCCAGCCACTAAGCCCTGGGGATAAAAGAAAGGTAAAAACAAACAAACAAACAAAAATCCCAGTTTCTGTCCTCAAGGAGCTCACCGTCTAATGGAGGAGAAAATTATATACAAGCAAAACGCATACAGTTTAGATTGGAGATAATCTCAGAGTGAAGGCACTAAAATTAAGGAGGATGGGATAGACTTCTTGTACAAAATGGGACTTTAGCTGAGACTTGAAGGAAGCCAGGGAAGCTAGGAAGCAATAGTGTGTATGTGTGTCTAGGAGAGAAAAACACAAAAGGTGACTCAATTGTCTTCAAATCTTAACAGGGATATTAAGAAACTATTTCTCAGGATAGTAAGAGGAATAGTGTGCTGTCTCTTCAAAAGGAGCATTGGACTGGGAACCAGGCAACTTGTGTCTTTGTCTCAGTTCTGTCCCTAGTGGCTTTGTGATCTGGGCAGGTCACTCAACCCTCAGGGCTCTCCTTTCCTCTCATGTAAAATCAGGAGGTTGGACTACACACTGCACAGGACAGCTCTCTGATAGCCCTGATATTCTGTCATGGTTATTTACAAGGAGGCAGACAGGGATCCATTGCAATCTGCATAGATGGAGGCAACATGATAAGACCTTAGATCTATTTGCATATCACTAGAATAATATTTGCCTTTGTGATGTCAAGAACAGTGTGATATTGTGCAAAGAGAATTGGGTGGGGAATTAGGAGACATAAGTTGCTCTACTGAGCCTGCCACTGACTTTCTATGTGTCCTTGGGTAGCTCTTGGACTCCCTAGGCTGGCCTCAGGTTCCTCTCATGTCAAATAAGGCTGATGGATTGGGAAAGACCATCTTTAAGGTGCCTACCAGCTCTGCCATTCTATAACTTTGAGATTCTCTATTAACACACAGGCCAAAATAATAGGAAATAAGCTTGGATTACAATGATGGAGAATTTAGTTACTCGTAAGAAAGGACATCTCAAATAACTGACTGTACAGACTGCTAAAAGAGGTTCAAAGGGAGACTGTGTTTTCCATCCAAGGGCATATTTGAGAAGCTACCTTTTTAAAGATAATGTTTCTATTCTGAAATTAGACATTTAAAAATTCAAGTATGCAAATAGGAACAATAACAAAAAGATCAGACCTAAAACTGTAAATATCTTTTTATTGACATTGTTTTTAAAAGGGTGTATTGAGGGGCAGAGTCAAGGGGCGGCATAGAAGCAGGAGAACTCTGCAGCTCCCCCCATAACCACCTCAAATATCTATAAAATATGACTCTAAACAAATTTTAGAGTTCCAGAACCCACAAAATCACAGAAAAACACATCTCCCACTGAAGGCAGCCTGGCAGGCAGATGGGAAGGACTCATCAGAGAGGAGCTCACCATCTTGGGAGCCGAAACCAGCCGGGCCTGAAACCACAGCTTGGCCCCAGGGTGGCCAGGACAAGCTGCGGCTGGAGCACTCAGGAGAGTGTATCACTGGCAGCTGCGGCAGTTTCCAGAATTATCAACCCATAAGAACCAAGGACAAAGTAAAAGGTCAGTGGTCAATTTGGGGGAGAGAAACAGGTCTGGCTGACTGCCCCCAGGTCAAGAAAGCCCCAGAAGCAGTAGCCCTGCAGCCACCTCCATGTGGCTGCTTCAGAACTCAGGGCCTGCAGATTGCAGGGGGGCCAAGTGATTATTCAGTGGCTAAGTGCTCTTGCCTTAACCTGCCTGGATCAGGATCATGGTCTTGGGTGGTGGTCCTGAGGTGTGTGAACAGTGAGCCAAAGCTGGTGGGGGCTGCAGAGACACCACCCTCCTAATAGCTCTAGCAGCTGCGAAAACCTCAGCTACTGGGGACAAAGATCTTCCCCCAGGGAAGCACAGATATGCTGTGGCTCAAAAGTCAAGTTAATTGGCTGGCAACATGAGCAGGCAAAGGAAGCAAACCAAGCTCAGCAATCCAACTTTAGATTCCTTTTT
>JAQQSV010020282.1:0-11015 GCA_028646515.1 Pseudochirops corinnae | reverse complement strand
GGTGGGTGGGGGAAAGAGGGGGAGAAAATATGTAACTCAAAATCTTGTGGCAATGAATGATGCAAACTATAATAAAATTAAAAAAAAAAAAGTACACCAGGCCAAATGGTAAAAGAGGTAAAAAAAAAAAAAAAAATCTTATGAGGAGAATGTCTTACAAAGTAAGATTGGTCAAGTGGAAAAATAAGTGGAAAAAATTTCACTGAAGAAAAAAAAAACAAACCTCCTTATGTAGTAGAATTGGAGGGAATAAAAGCATGGATGCTTCTGAGGATCTCCAAAGCCCTCCAAATACCTTCAAAAATAACTCTAAAATTCTAGAGCAGCAGAACCCATTACAAATGGAATGAAACAAATTTCTTGCCCCAGAGAACTTGGAATTTTTGCAGGAAAGGTCTGCTCCACAATGAGAGAGGAGTACAGTCCATCACAGGCCACACCAGCACAGACCAGTCCTCAGAGAGACCCAGAGCAGGCCTTCAGGTGACTGAATAACTGGCAGCAATGATGGTTTCCAGACCTCTCAGGCCACAGGTACTAGATGCAACTTACAAGGTCATCAAGAATTTTCTGTTGCCTTGGAATGGGAGTAGAGCCCAGTCCCGTGCAAGCCAAGCCAGCCCAGTCAGCCCAAACAGGCCACGGGAGTGACTGAATCTGCAGCAGCAGTAGCAACAACTATTTCCTGGGGCACTCAGCCACAGACATAAGAGGGTTGAACGAATGATTAGAAGGAAAGTATAGATATCTCTTTGCTAGCACTGATGCAAGACTATTTCTTTGCTCATACTCATATCTGGATCTCAGTCCTAGAGGGTAGTCCCAGGGAGAGGAAGAGCACAAGCAAACCAGAGTTTACAGCCACACTGAAAGGGAGACCCTTCTCACAGCTCCAGGGCAGAAAAGAGTGTTTGTGGTTACTCATAAACCAGGGTACAAGCCAGTAGAGGAGTAAACATCTTTCCTTAGATCATGACACCTTAGAAGAACTGAAAACTTACAGATCCCTAAAAATATTCCTGAAAACAGGTGCACAGAAGCCCTAAAGCTTGCAACAGTGCACCCTACACCCTGGAATCAGAGCCCTACTCTAACAAAGAGTTAAAAGTCAAGTAAATGAGCAAACAATAGTAAAAAAGTAATATCTCTGGCTATAGAAAATTATATTAACAAGGAAGATCAAAACACATACTCAGAAGAAGAAAAGTAAAGTTAATGTTTCTACATCCAAAGCCTCTAAGGAAAATATGAATTGGCCTCAGGTCATGGAAGAGCTCAAAAAGGATTGTGAAAATCAAGCAAGAGAGGAAAAAATGAGAAAAGAAATGAGAGTGAGGCAAGAAAATTTTGAGGAAATATTCAACAGGTTGATTAAGAAGACATGAAAAAATGTTGAAGAAAATAACACCTTAAAAAGCAGACTTGGCCAAATGGTAAAAGAGGTTAAAAAAACCAAGGAGGAGAAGAATACCTTAAAAAGTAGAATTGACAAAATGGGAAAAGAGGGCCAAAAGCTCCCTGAAGAAAATAATTCCTTAATAACTAGAATTGAGCAAATACAAGCTAATGAATGTAACAATAACAAAATATTCACACTCCCACTGTGGCCATGAATATGCTGGTATAGTTGTGAATCACAAAATGTAATAAACTCTCCACATGGAGAACAGAACAAAAGGCTTTATTCAAATATCAGGAAACCAAATCCCAAAATCAGAAAGTCAAAGTCATTACAGTAACCACAAAGTTGGTACAAATAGTTAAGGCAGTGAACACCCACATTGCCAAGCCTTCAAAACAAAACAGGCTCCCTCAGGCAAAGATCCTCCTCTCCTCACTTACTCCCTTCAGCAAGGATCCTCCTCTCCTCATTCACAGTAGCTGCTCAGCCTCCACGCTGCTTGTTCCCAGAAGTTCTGGATGCCAGCAGTTCCCATTGCTGGCAGTTTTCAAAATCTTCTCTTGGGTAGCTGCTTACTCCTAGAAGTTCCAGCTCCCAGCAGTTCTTGTTCCTGGCAGTTCTCAGCAGAAGTCCTCAGCAGAAGTTCTGGTTGGCTCTCAGAAGTTCTGCCTCCACAAGTTCTGTTCTTAAAATCTCTTCCCTCTCTGGCCTGGGCCTCTCCTTATCCATGGTATTAGCTCCTCCCCCCACTGCCTCCTGCCATGTCAGTACGTTCATCCCACCACAGGATTCACAAGATCTGGGCCTCAATAACTGACACAACCATGAACCTGAAACCAAGTGCTAAGTACCTGTTAGCCTGCCAATATAAGGGGCATGGAAGACCTTCAAATCCCATTGCCATTACAATGACTTTATGAGAAATCAAGAAACAATAAAATAAAAACAAAACAACAAAAAATAGAAGAAAATGTGAAATATCTCATTGGAAAAACAATTGACCTGGAAAATATATCAAGGAGAGAAAAATTTAAAATTATTGAACTACTTGAAAGCCATGATTTTTTTTAAATGAGCCTAGATATTGTCTTTCAAGAAATTATAAATGAAAACTGACCTGAAAGTCTAGAATCAGGGGTAAAATAGAAATTGAAAGAAACCACTGATTACTTCCAAAGAGATCCCAAAATGAAAACTCCTACTAATATTACAGCCAAATTCCACAGTTCTCAAGTCAAGGAGAAAATATTTCAAGAAGCCAAAATGAATCAACTCAAGTATATCTATATCTATCTATCTATCTATCTATATATATATATATATATATATATGTTTATATGTATATGACATATAGAGAATTGTGTTAAATTTATAAAAAAAAATAAGAACCATTCCCCAATTGCTAATTGATCAAAACATATAATCAATATTCTGATAAAGTAATCATATCTATCTATAGCTATATTAAAAAAATTAACTCACTATTTGGAGAAATTCAAATTAATACAATTCTGAGGTACTACCTCATGCCTATTTGGATTTTCTGATAGGATAGAGAAGGTAAATGACAAATTGTGGAGGGCATGTGGGAAAAAGGAGACATAAATGCACTGTTGGCACAATTGTTTACTGATTCAACTATTCTGTAGATCAGTTTGGAAATGTACCCAAAGAGAAACAAAACAATGCATACCCTTTGACCTAGGAGTGCATCACTACTAGGTCTATCTCCCAAAAGAAATAAAAAAACAAAAAGAAAAATGACCTATTAAGAACAAAAATACTTACAGTAACTCTTTTCTTGTGCCAAAGAATTAGAAATTGAGGGGATGCCCAAAACTGGGAAATGGGTGAACAAACTGGGGTGTGTGATTATGATTTAATACTATTGTGTTAGAAGAAAGGATGAGCAGGGAACTCTTAGAGAAACCTGGAAAGACTTGTATGGACTGATGCAAAGTGAAATATACTGTGTACAAAGTAACAGCAATATTGGAAGATGATTAGCTGTGAATGACTTGGCTGTAATACAATAATCCAAGACAACCCTGAAGGACTTATGATGAAAAATGCTCTCTACCTGTGGAGAAAGAACTGATGGTGTATGAATACAGAATGAAGTAGACCTTTTTAACTTTATTTTTAACTTTATTTTCATGGTTTTTTGTTTATATTTTCTTTTATCGTATGAGTATTATGGAAATGTTTTGCATGACTATACACAGGTACCCTATGTCCAATTGTTTGCCTTCTCAATGAGGGAGAGGCTGGGACAGAAAGAAGGAAGAGAATTTGGAACTCAACATTTTAAAAAACAATTATTAAAAACTGTTTTTACATGTAACTGTGGGAAAATAAAATAATAAATAAAGAAATATCTTAGGGGCAGAGCCAAGATGGTGGAAAAAGGTCAGGAAATTGCCTCAGACCTTTACAGTTTCTCTCAGAAACAACATTAAATCAAGCCTTTAAAAGAATTCTGGAGTGCAAGAATTCACAAAAAAAAAAAAAAAAAAACAAAAAAAAAAAACCAAGGAGTGAAATTCTTTTCCAAGCCAAGATGACTTAGAAGAACTTTAGGAGAGGGCTTTTTTCACTTGGGGAAAAAGGGGAGCATAGCCAAGCACAGGCATTGTATGGGCAAGCCAGTGGGAGCCTCTTAGCCACAGCACTGATCAGCACCTGAGGCCCCTTGGTCTTGGCTCAGTAGGCCAGTGGCACAGTGTGCCAGCAGTGAGGCTTCCAGCCCCAGCACAGAAGGCACAATGCAAGTCCTGGAACTCCTGGCACAACAGGTGTGACCAGGCTAGGCCACCCTAGTTCAGTGAGCAAGCTGCCAGACTGAGGCTCCAGTGCAGAAAGCCAATTACCAGGCCACTGGCCCTTCAATGTAAGAAGCTTGGGACAGTGTCCCCTGTACCCTAGGAGCACAGCTCAACTTAAAAAAAAACAAAAAACAAAAAGGAACCTGACTACAGATAACTATTATGGTGACAGGGGAAATCAAAACACAAACTCAGAAAAGGACAACAGTGTCAAAATGTATGCATGCAAAGCCTCAAGGGGGAACATGAATTGTTCTAAGACAAAAATGTCCCCTTGAATAGCTCAAAAAGGATTTTAAAAATCAACTAAGAGAGGTAGAAGAAAAAAATGGGAAAAGAAATGAAAGTTATGCAGGAGAATTATGGAAAAAAAGAGTCAACAATTTGGAAAAGAAAGCACAAAAATTGAAGACAACAACTCCTTAAAAATAAAATTGGTCAAATGAAAAAAAATCCACTGAAGAAAACAATTTCTTTAAATGTAGAATCATCTAAAGCTGGAAAAGGAGGCAAAAAAGCTAACTGAAGAAAATAATTCCTTAAAAACTAGAATTGGGCAAGTGAAACTAATGATTCTACGAGACATCAAAATCAGTCAAATATAATCCAAAGAATGTGAAAAAATAAAATAAAATGTAAAATACCTTTTGGAAAAACAACTGACCTGGAAAAATAGATATAGAAGGGATAGTTTTAAGAATTATTGGACTACCTGAATATCACAATGACCAAGAAAGAGCCTGGACAGTATCTTCCAAGAAATTATCAAAGAAAACTGTGCTCTGATATTCTAGAACTAGAGGGTAGAATAGTCATTGAAAGAACCCAGTGATCACCTCCTAAAAGAGATCACAAAATGAAAACTCGAAGGAATAATATATCCAAATTCCTGAATTATTAGATCGTGGAAATAACATCAGCAGCAGCCAGAAAGAACAATTCAAATATCAAGGACTCACAGTCAGAGTTACACAGGACTTAGCAGTTTCTACATTAAAAGATCTGACAGTTTGGAATATGGTTTTCCGGAAAGGAAAGGAGTTCGGATTACAACCAAGAATCAATTACCTTACAAAATAGAGCATAATCTTTCAGGGGAGAAGATGGACATTCAATTAAATAGGAGACTTTTAAATGCTCCTGATTCAAAGATCAGAGCTGAACAGAAAATCTAATATTCAAACAGAAGGCTCAAGAAAAGCATAAAAAAATAAATAGGAAAGAAATATATTTGATACAATAATCCTGGGAGATAAGTACTATTATTTCCCCCATTTTACAAAATATAAAACTGAGACCAAGTAACGTTAAATGACCCCCATGTTATGCTAACCAGCAGTATTGATTTACATATATCTTCATTACTCAAGGTGTAAAGAATTCAGGAGAGTAGAACTGAAAATATTGTTGAACTTAGAATAATATAGATTTTACATTAACTCTTTGTCATACCACAAAATGACATATTAAAAATAAAGAACTGAAGAAATAGTCTCTATGACTACTTTTATGTATTTGTTCATACTCATCCAGTCATGTAGTCAAATAAATGTCCTAGACCATTGTGGTTAGCAGGATAGAAAGATGTCAGATAAATACTTGAGTTTCATGACATACTTTTCCCCAACCCCAATGAGAGAAAAACATTGACTGGAAAATACTTTATACTAGTCATTCATGATCACTTGGTAAGGTATTATGTGGATTGGATTAAGTCATAATTCTTATCCATGTCATGTGTGGTGGTGCATACTTGTTATCCTGGTCACTTAGGAGATTGGAATTGGGAAATTCAAAGATGAGGATGGAAGCTGATAAGTCATCTGCACAATATGATGAGTGGCTGGAAAGACAGGGGGCATCTGGTTGCCTAAGGAGGGGTGAACTAACCTAAGTTTGGAAACGGAGTAAGTTAAAATTTCCGATATTATCAGTAGTTGGACTGGATTTATGAATAACTGTTGTACTTCTACTCTGGGTAAGAAAGGGAGAGTCAGTCTCAATAAAACAAAATAAAAAACCAACCAGAAAAACATGTAGAATTAGTACCCAAATTTTCAAACTTTTGGTATTACTGGCTCAGAAGTTAAATAAGCAGACTTGAATCCTAGGCTCTAAAATACATGAGTTGTGTAATTCTGGTTAATTCATTTTGCATCTTTGGGTCTCAATCTCTGCTTCTAAAATGAGGGAATTAGAGGGATCTCTAAGATTCTTACTACTTCTAAATTCTATGAGCCTATGATTCCAAATCAAACACTTCCCTTGGTTGGAGAAGACCAAGGAACCATGATTTTATAATTCATGCCCTAAAAAGGCAATATTTATCAAGATAAGTACACAAAAAATATCTAGCTTCTCTGAGAAAAATTATTGTTTCTTTCGTGTCTCTGACATTGCTCAGGCATCTGTTTTGTCGTTACCCCCAGAATTACAGTCTGATTATTATTAGGGGAAGTGATACATGACCAATGAACCTATCTATAGGCTTTGTCCCTGAGATGTTTTCTTTTTTTTCTTGACAACGGCATACTTGTCTATTCTATCTAAAGGTAAAGGACTCTTCTGGATCAACTCTTCAATAGACGCAAAACAAATCTACTGGTACATATACATATACTCAGGCCCTCTCATCAGTATTAAAATTTTTTCTTTAAGTTAAAAAAATGCTACAATGAACTTATAATATACCTCAACAAAAAGAGAATTTCCACATGCAAAGCATAAAAAATAAAAAATGAAAATTTTTCGCTATTACAGATATCTTTTTTTTTTAAATTATATAATTAAAAAGAATCCTACATACTTCCCAAAGCCAAGATGGGGGAATAAGGCAATCAATCACCTGAAGTCTCCCAAATCTACCTCCGAATAACTATAAAACAATGCTTCAAAGTGAGTTCTGGAATGGCAGAATAGAAAATAAAAATGTGGAGTGAAACAGTTTTCCAGCCCAAGACAACTTAGAATGTTTGCACAAAAGGTCTGTCTCACTTGGGTAAAAAAGAGTAGTATATTCTAGGATATGCAGTGTCCATGAAAGCCAGCAGCAGGCTGTGGCCCAGCAAGCAAGTGTGGAGCCCTGAGTCTTTGACCTATTACTCTGGAGGGGAAGATAAGGAGGGGGATTGTGGGAACTGCTTGAATGTTACTCTCACTGGAATTGGCTAAAAGAGAGAATCATGTACATAATCAGCTGGGTATAGGAAGTTATCTTACCCTATAGGAAAGCAGAACAGCAGGGGGTTAAAATATGAGGGGGAAATGACTGACAGAAGGTAGGGCAAATTGGGGGAGATGGGAATCAGGAGTAAAACACTGGGGAGGAGGGACAAGGTGAAAGGAGAGAGAAAATGATAAACAAGAAAAAATAGGATGGAGGGAAATTACTTAGTAAGCATCACTGTGAAAGTGAATGGGATGAACTCATTCATAAAATAGAAATGGAGAGCAGAGTAGATTAAAAACAATAATGAAATTTTGTTTAAATAAGAAAGTACTTCTCGAGGAAGATTATCTTGGCAGTAATAACAGTGATAATAATGTAGCAAATAGCTGACACTCAAAGGTTTTCAAAAAGCAGCAATTTGTCATGTCAGCATCGCAACGCTGTGAAGCAGGCGGTACAATTATCCACATTTCACAGATGGGGACAATCAAGTTTGAAAGTGATGAAATTGCTTTCCCAGGATTGTACAGCTGACGACTAAGTATTTGAGTCAGTATTTGAATTCAGGTCTTCCTGATTCAGCCCAATGTCCATTTTTCCACCTACCTACATCTATGATGGATAAAACAAATTAGAGCCAGGATTAAGGGGAGACAAGACAAGAACCACAGCGGCCCCTTTCTTAGTTAAGACAAGATGTAACAATTAATTGAAAAAGCATGAAATGGAAAGTGGGGGAATAAATAATAGCAAATATTGATGTAGAGGTTATTATGTGCCGGACCCTGTGTTATGAATTCATTTGATCCTCACAACAACCCTAGGGGATAGGGGCTATTATTAACCCTCTTTTACAGATGAGGAAACTGAGGCAAATAGATGTTAGGTGACTTGTCCAGGGTCCTACAGCTAGTAAGGATCTGAAGCTAGATTTGAACTCAAGGTTTTCGGACTCCGGTTTTGACTCTTTATCCACTGTACCACCTAACTGCCTTTACGTTAAAGTTACTTCAACAAGAGTCATTGATTTTTTTTTTTTACTTTGGACAGCTCCAGAATGCTTTCTACAAGAATCACAGAAATTTAGAGGTGGAAAAGACCGCAATGGCTATACAGTCCAATCTCCCCCTCCCCAGTCTAAAATACAGTGAAACATAAATGCACAATTATTGACTAGAGAGCATTCAATCAGTGCTTCAAGACTTGTATCAAAGTGGAACCCACAACTTTGGGAAGCATCTCATTTTCACTTTTGAGTAGCTCTAGTTATAAGGAAATACTATATGGGTATTTTTTTCTCCCTTCATGTATTTCCCTACACTATAATAAACTATTCCTCTGGGATCAAAAAGAAATTATCTCATTTCTCATCAACATGACATGCTTTTAAATATTTGAAGATAGCTATTGTGTTCCCCCTGAACCTCTTCTCTAGGCTAAAATTATACACTTTCTTTAACTGTTATGATCAATGTTGAGATATTGTGATCTATGTCAATGGTGACAGCATTTAAACCCAAAGCAGAGAATCTTGAAATATTAAAATACAGGAAAACTCAAGGGAGATTTTAGTATTCTAGTATAGCTATTAACATAGAACTGAAATCATCATATCAAAAAATCAAAACAAAACAAAATGTATTTAATTCTTCACCCATTGAAATTGCAAAACTCATAATAGCAGGCCACATATTATAATCAATATCAGTATGTTGCAGATTATGATATAAATGTTGAATATATCCACGTTATACTCAAATATATAACTCCAAATATAAAATCAATACTCACTTAAAATTATATATACTAAATAGGAAGTCAGCTAACAATCATGTATTAAGCCCCTATCTTGTGTCAAGCATTGTACTAAGCACTGGGGATACAAAGACTAGTAAAAATAGTCACTACCCTCAGGGAATCTATAATCTAATGTAGGAAACAAAATGCAAATAGCTTTAGATAAAAATTACACATGAAATAAATTAGAAATAATGGACATATAAAAGACATTATTATGAAGAGGGATAGGAAAGGCTTCCTGTAGACAGAAAGGTTTTACCTGAGACTTGAAGGAATCCACAGAAGACAGTAAGTGGGAATGAGAAGGAAGAGATTTCAATACACAAGGAACAGTCTGTGAAAATGCCCAGAACTGGGAGATGGAGTATCTTATATAGCTTTTTTTCACATGGTGGTGATAAATCTTTTAATATTCAAAACACTTATTAGATTATCACCATTTCACAGGTGAATAAACTGAGATGCATAGGAAGTGATGTCAAAGATTATTAGTCCTATTCATAAGTGAATGAGAATTCCCTCTAAGACATACTCAACATGTGATAATAAAGGAAAACCTCTAGTAAGGACTACTAAATTATACAACTAGGTCTAAAAATTAGCAAACTACTTATTTTGTTATTAGTCATAATCTCCTTCCAATCCACCTTTCAGACAGTTCACATTCATCTTTATCATTACTCTAGGTTCCACCTAAACTGGCTTGCTTACTATTTTTTGAACTTTGTCCTTTTATCTCTCCCTCTATGATTTCGTACAGGCTATCCTCCATGCTTAGAATACATCCTCTCATCACCTTTTTCCTCCTAGAATATGCGAAGTCCCATAAAATTTAATACAGATGATAATTCTCACCACAATCCTTTCCTGACTCCTCTTAAGTTACTTTCTTATTTGTATATATGTCATTTCATTCCATTAAAACGCAAGTCTTCAGAAGTTTTTTCTTTCTCTTAATAGTATTTCATTTTTTCTAATTACATGTAAAATAGTTTTCAATATTTTTTTATTTTATAAAATTTTGAGTTCTAAATTTTTCTCCCTCCCAACCTTCCCTTTCCCCTCCCCAAGAAAGCAAGTAATCTGACATAGGTTATGCACGTACAATCATGTTAAAACATATCTCCACATTAGCCATGCTGTGAAAGGAGAATCAGAACAAAAGGGAAAAACTATAAGAGAAAAAAACAAAAGAAAAAAACAAAAAAAAAATGAAAATTGTCTACTTTGATGTGCATTGACACCATAGTTCTTTCTCTGTATATGGACAGCATTTTCCATCAAGATTCTTCTGAAATTGCCTTAGATTATTTTATTGTTGAAAAGAGGTAAATTTATCATAGTTCATCATCACAAAATATTGCTGTTGCTGTGGACAACATTCTCCTCGTTCTACTCACTTTACTCAGCATCAATTCATGTAAGTTGGAAAGGATTTTAAAAAAAAAAAATTTGTTTAATTTTTGCTTTCTGGGACACAACTTATATCATCTAATACCACAGGTAGCCTCCAAAGAGAGGGAGGAAATGTTGAAGAGATGGGAGGTAGGTATCTCATGGAAGCACCTAGACTTCTATTAGGTAGCTAAACAATATACCACATCCCCTTGAACTGGATAAATAATTGATGGATCACAAGACAGGCCCAAATAGCGCAAACTAAGAGCAACTGCAACCAGTACCTGTAATGCCATGCACCAGCAGATTCCCAAAAGAATGCTACTGTGAACAGCTTTTAGGGTTCGGATTATACAATATAATGAACACTCTGTTTATTCCATTACAAATCAAGACAAACATTAACAATATATCACAATAT
>JAQQSV010020281.1:0-11015 GCA_028646515.1 Pseudochirops corinnae | reverse complement strand
GAGACTCTATACTATAAGCCACAGTATATTATGATCCTTGAGAGGAAGAGTAATTTTTGTTCCATAATAGAAATTCACTTAAACCCTCTGGGCCTCAGTTTCCTCACATTTAAAATAAGGTGGTTCAACTTGACAGCCTCGAAGTTTAAGCTCTAAATCTATAATCCTATCCCTTCCTTCTCAAAGTTCTGCACGAGATCATATATAGTTTTATTCCAAGTCAAATACAATGAATTGGGGGTTTAAGAATTTGACGATATACAGGGACACAAGCGGAAGGTCCCAAGGATAGGAGAGTGAATCATTCAGTGTATTTATAGTTGGCACTCATTTGTCTGATGATTGAGGCCTTGGACAAGCTGGTGCTACTCCTTCCCATTTGGCTCTGCTATTACTGCCCTCCACACACTCTATGCTCCAACCCTAATGGTCCATTCTCTATTCTCGCTAAAGCTTCAGGAGCATGGAAACCTCCTGATCATTGCTGGGCCATTTCCCAGACTGCCCGCCCTCTCTCTTCTTCTTTGCCTGCTGAATGTCTCTGAAAACCCCAACTCAGTTGTACCTTCATGCAGCCATCCTGGCTGGTGCTGGCCTTTCCCCTCTGGGGCACTGAGGCCACTGGAAGGTTTCAGAATCACAACATAGTCTAGACAGTTAGATTGAAATGCAGAAAGGGTAGAGGAAAGAGCAATAGACTAAGTTGGAAGAGTCAAGCATTGCCACTAATGGCCTGGGTAACCTTAGTTAAGATACTTCTCCTCCCTGGGCCTCAGCTTCCTCCCCTGTGATACAAGGGGATTGGACTAGTTAACAGATTTAGAACTGGAAGAGATCTTAGTGGTCATCTAATCCAACTCCTTCATTTTACAGAGAAGGAAACTGAGGCCAGAGAGCTCAAACTGCCCTATCCAAGGTTATACAGACAGTAAGTGTCAGAGTAAAGTCAGTGTTCATTCTACCACCCCACACCAGGTGCGGGTTCTAAGTTCTCTTCATTCTCTGAGATTCTAAATATTTCTAATATGATGCCCTTCCCAAGGATCTTCAGATTCACGTCTCTGTTGCCCAGTTTTCCTGGTTGCGTCCATTTGAAAAATTAACTTAAGATTTCCCAGGCTGCTACTTCCAGCCACCCCTACCACTATTAATCACTGCAGTTGGCAGGGAATGTCCAACAAGAACATGGAGAGAAAAAAGGCAGCACCCAGAAAGAAAAGCACTGTCAGCCTGCTTCCCTAAGCAAGCTAGTTCTCCAGCCCTTCACTGCAGGTCCAAAGGCCTGACAAAAGAAACTAAGAGAGGAAAGTGGAGAAGAGGCGGGATGGGTGCAGGCACAGGCAGAGGAGCTGCCCCAGGACTGTCGCCAGCCAGCTACAGCTCAGGGCAAGGTAGGAAGGTCTTCTTGGAGAAGTATGAGAAATTATTTGTGCTTGGCCTCTGCCAGGAAAGGCATCTTCCTGAAGTCTACCTTCTAGCCGGGGAGAGGGAGCAGACGGTGGGCTCCCTGACACATGGCTGCACCCTTGAAACTTCTAATAAAGGCAAACTGCTCCCTTGTCCCTAGACACACACACACACACACACACACACACACACACACACACACAATCTTGCATGGGCTCCTGGACAGAGCCAGAAACATTTCTGGGGTCCCAGGTGAGAGACGATGATGCAAGCAAGGAGACAGAGAAGCATGGTCAGAGAAGAGACAGCGCAGCATCACAGAAGCCATGGGGGAGAAAGACTCCATGTGCAGTAGTGTCAACTGCCCCCAAGATCAAGTGCAGGTCCAAGAAAAGGCCACTGGATTCATCAGGTGACCTTGGAGAGAGTGGCCTCTGGCAGGAAGCGGGGAGGAAGTCAGAGGACAAAAGGTTGAACAGGACACACAGGAAGTCCAGGAGGGTGATAGTTAGAGACAACTTTTTCTAAGAGTTTGCCTATGAAAGAGAGACAAGATGTTGGACAACAGGCAGGAAAAGGCAGAGGCAGGTGAAGCGTTTCAGGATGAATTAGGGTCTGCTTGGAGACCCCTGTGGGTTTGTAGGAGAGGAAAAAAAAGAGAGAAGATGAAAAAGAGAGAAAAAATTACTACAAGGGCAACCTTCTGGAGGAAACAGGCCAGGGTGGGATATAGGGTCCAAGTAGAGGGTCAGTTCTTTCTCAGAGACTAGAGTAAAGGAAGAGGTCATGGGTCACAATACAAAGTGGTTTGGCAGAATGGAGCAAGGGAGTGTGTAATAGATGGCCTCAATTTTCTCAGGCAAGTAGGAGGTAAGGGCCTCTGCCTGGATCGAGGGGCCAGGGATGCCAAACATATTGAGAAGGAAGAAGAAATTTTGGAAGAGCTACTTCCAACAAGAGAGAGTCCATTGGGGACATGACTAGTGATTTCTAAATTGCCAAATCTGGTGGTCTTTTCTCCAGTGGCCTTCCCAAGCTCTCTCCAGCACTTGTCGTTGCTGACCACCCCCTCTCCTGTCTCAGAGGCAGCTGGTGGTGCGATGGCTACAATGCTGGGCCTAGATTCAGAAAGACCTGAGGCCAAATTTGACCTGAGACATTTATTAGCTGTGTGAGTCTGGGCAAGTCATTTAACCTCTGTTTGCCTTCCTTTCTTCAACTATAAAATGCACCTACCTTGCAGGGGTGCTGTAAGCATCAAATGAGATAATATTTGTAAAAATCACTTAGCACAGGGCCCAGCATATGGTAGGTAACCATATAAATGCTTATTCCCTCCCGCCCACCCTCCTGGACACTCTCTCCTCTTGGACTTTATATAACCCTACTCTCTCCTGTTTCACCTCCTCCTTGTCTGACTACTCCTTCACAGTCTCCTTTGCTGACCCACCATCATGCCCCCACTCTAGATGTTCCTCATGGTCCTGTCCTTGGCCCCTATCTCTCCTCCCTCTGTACTCTCTCCCTCTTCTCTGTCTCTCTGTGTGTAAACTGCCTCCACTGATGCTTATCTGTATCCCATATGTGATTTATAAATGCTGATCTGTCTCTCTCTCTACTTCTCTCTCTCTCTCTCACTCTCTCTCTGTCTCTCTTTTCCCTCTCTCCATCTCTCCTCTCTCCATCTCTCTCTCTGTCTCTGTCTCTGTCTGTCTCTTTCTCTTCCCCTTCCCCCCTCCCCTCCTCTGCCCTCCCCTTTTCTCTCCTCTCCTCTCCTGCCCCCCTCCTCATTGGCCCCTATAGGTTGAACTGTCATCTCTCCGAAGACAACATCCAGCCCTAGACTCTCCTAGAGCTTTCAGCCCCATGTCATCAATTACTTGTTGACATTCAAAAACTGGATGTTCTAGAGACATCTGGAAGTCACTGTGTCCAAAAGAAAACTGGCTATCTTCTCCTGTGAACCTTGTCTTCCAAATGTCCCCCCTGCCTGGATTCCATCCTTCATCATTTCTGCCTCAGAAGCCCTTCCTGATCCCTTCCCCCCCTCCTAAACTACTTTGTACATGCGTGTACATGCATGAGTGTGCATGTGTATATGACTAACTTTCCATTTATGTGGCACATATTTGACATGCACTGGCCATCTTCCTGTTGGACAAGCTCCTTGAGAACAGGGCTGGTTTCTGCCTCTGTTCTTGTGTCTCCAGCATCTAAATCAGTGTCTAGCATGCAGTAAGTGATTTATAAATGCTGCTCAAAGCCCCCAAGGCCTTCCACGCTGCAGCTCAGTCACGTAACTTCTGGCCAAAGCACACAACTAGGCTGGAGCTATCCAGCTGTTTTTCCTCATTTGGGGCTTTCTTGGCAGAAATAATGGAGGGGTTTGCCATGTCCTTCTCCAGCTCATTTTATAGATGAGGAACCTGAGACAAACAGGGTGAAGTGACTTGCCCAGGGTCACACAGCCAGTAAGTATCTGAGGTTGAACTGGAACTCATGTCTTCCGGACTCCAGACCCAGTGCTCTATCCACAGGGTGACATCCAGTGTATTAGCTCAGACATGAAACCTTTCCCAGCTGCTAGTGATCCTGGCAAAAAATGACCTCGTTTTCATCTTGTCTAATTTATAAATACTTATCTACAAAATGTTATATTCCCCTATGGAACGTAAGCTCCTTGAAGGCAGAAACTGGTTTCATTTTGCCATCATATCCCCAAGGCCTAGCACAAGCCTGGTACATTGTAGGTACTGCTTGGCTCCCTGTCCTTCCTGAGAAGCCTGCCACTTAGATGTTTACCCAGATAAGTGATGAAAATGTTGAACATCCCGGGGCCTAGCATACATCCCAGGAACACTTCACTGGAAACTTCTTTTTGAGTTAACATCTAACTGTTGCCAGCTATCCCCAGAGGCTGACAGGTTAACTAGCTTGGAAGCCGCCTACATCTCTCCATCTTGTCCAAAGGAACAGAACGAGAGACTTGAGCAAAGGTTTTGTTGGAATCTAGCTAAGCTACATCTACAACATTCTCCTCCAGCTTAGATGGGATTTTGGATGGATCTGTGATTTCATTAGGGATTGAGATGTAGGGGATAAGTTCCAGTGTGTAAACTGCCTCCACTGATGCTTATCTGCATCCTATAGCCTAAGACAAATGCCTGGGCACTGAGAAGTTAGAGAATTTGCTCAGGTTCATTCAGGCCGGGTGTATCAGTGATTTGACCTAAATGAGCTCTTTCTGACTCCACTGCAGGCTCCCTATCCCCCAGGGTAGCGGTTCTCAAAGTATAAGTCCCTGTGGATCCCTGGGGGGTTTCCACAACCCTTTCAGGAAGTTCATGAGGTTAAAACTCTTTTTGTCATAATACCAAGATGTTTTAAGTTCTAACACAGTAAATATGTACAGATAGAACCCACATAGGGGGGCGGGGCCCTGGATAATTGTTCAGAGTGTAAAGAATCTTTGCAGTAGACTCTGCTCCCTCTCATGCCCCCCCCCCCCCCACTCACTACTGGTTCAGTCATCCAGTCAAGAATCACAAGGAATGAGTTGATTCTGGCTTAGCCTGGTCTTGAGATCACTGTTTCCTTTCCAAATGTTCACTAACTACCCATTTAATAGCATATGGTAAAACTATTTTATCAGACAGTTAAAGCAAGTTCAGGGACCTAGAGTTCATAGTCTGTTCTCTTACCTTCTCTGAAAGCTCTTCAGTTGATCAAGGCCCCATTCTCCATGGCCTTCCCAAGACTGTTGGCAGTGGTTAAGCAATCATATCTTCCAATTAGTTCAGCACCCTAGAATGTCATCAGGTCATAAGTTTAGAGCTATATCAGACTACAGAGGAGATATATTGTATTTCATATGAGCCTGAAGACACCAAGGGTAGCTAGGTGATCACCTGCTTTCTCTATACTTACCTTATGCAGAAAAGTGTGACCTGTCCCTGATCTTTAGATAATCACTCCTCCTTCCCTTCCATCATGTTCCTTTGCCCTCTCACCTCCCAAAACAGGTTAGACCTCTCTACTGTAAACGTTTGTCACCTTTTTTTAGCGTCAATATCTGAGGAGAGAGACGCTTAGGGAAGAAACCAACAGTTTAGTGATTCTCTTCCTTGTGGCAAATATGAGGGGATTCATCCTTTCTACTTCCCACAAGAAGGTCACCAGTTACATACAGAGATGTTCTGAAAACACTCCCAGCCCACCAATGAGTTTGCCAGAGCTGAGTGTTCTGAACAAAATGCTCCTGGGAACAGGAGCTATGGCTTCAATTATCACCTGACTCTTAAGGGGCAGTTGGGGGCGGAGGTGAAGGTGGAGAATGTTGAGAACTATTCATCATGGGGGCCTTTGATGAACCCACATTAATTATCTCCACAGCCTCTACAGCAAACCCAAATCAATTTTCATTACGAATGGTGAATCATCATCTAATGGCTAGGGATGCGTCATTAATGAAGAGCTGTATGTAGCCTTCTGGTGGGGTGGCACAGGTGATTGGCAAACCTCAAAGTAATGTTTTCTTTGGGAGAAAGAATGACCCAGCCATGGAAGCACCACTCCCCCAGATCCTCTTGTGCAGTGATCACCCTTCTGCCCTCCCACCCCCAGGGTAGCTATTGCTAATCCTTCACCAGTTGCACAGCACTTTCTATTCCCAAAGAACTTTTACAGGTGATCCTCATAAAGCCTGGCAAGGTAGGTAGTACACAACGCCCATTTTACAGATGAAAACTGAGATTGAGACTCCAACCCAGGGCTTATGACTCCAAATCCAAGTCAGAAGCCTTTGAAACAAAGGGAAGAAGCAAAATGAAGGGAGAATAATCTGAAGAGACAATAGAGTAGAAGTTCTTCATGGGAATTCTATGGACGTGTTTTTGTTTTTGTTTTTGTTTTAAATACTGGGATAATCATATTTCCATATAATTCCTTTTCAATCCTGTGGATTTTATTTTGTACATTCAAAAATGTTATTCAGAGTTGGGGCCCCACAGGTTCCCCCAAAAAACACTTTAAAAAGGTGACAAATCTTTGCAGTAGAGAGGCCTAACCAGTGTTGGGAGGTCAGAGAGCAAAAGAACATGATGGAAGTGGAGGAGCATCAATCAGCTGGGGCTCAGGGAATGGCATGAGGCTCTAGCCAAAGGGGAGGGGACTGAGCCATTTCTTGTGCTTTAAGAGGCCACGCAGGAAGGGGCAGCAGAGAAGGAATGAGCTGTGGCTGCTCAGAGCTCTCTGAAGGGACCCAGAGAACCATCCAGTGAGCCAACGTAAGCAGGACGTGCATTTGGACCCTGACAGAGCCTCAAACAAGCATTCCCCACTCCTAGGGAGTCATGGCAGATAAGCAAGGCCCCCAGAAAGAACCTAGAAAACAATGCTAGACATTATGGCATTCTGCAACTGCCATGTGCTAGGCACTGTGCTAAGAACTTGGGATTCAAAGACAAAAATGCCTTCAAGGAGCATCCATTGAAATGTCCACATTTTGTTAGTTTCTTTTTTAAAAATTGACAACACAGAAGAGAGATTTCTTGGGACTCTCCTTCCCTCACAGAATGGAGACCATCTTTCCTATACAGGACCTGAGTCCTTGAAATTTTCTGTCTCACTGTGCTTAACAAAATGAAAAGCCTATTCCCTGTTCCATCACCTCACCCACATATACAGAGTCACATCCTGGCATCTGAGGCAGCAAGGTATAATGGAAAAGTAACAGCAAGGTTTTGGAGTCTGAAGCTGTGAGGTCAAATCCCAATTCTTCCACTTAATATCTGGACTTTATTAGCCAAACTGATTGAGCTGTCTGGTATTTCGTTTCCTCCCATATACAATGAGTGGGGATAGGGCATGGACTAGAAGACTTCCACACATCCTTCCCACCCAAGATCATAGGAGCCTCTGCTTAAAGAAGGGACTGGCGGAGCAAATGAGCTCAGGGCACAATGTCAAGGTGGCCTTCCAAACTGAAAGACTACAGGAAGAAAGGAGGAGAGCAAAGAAACTCATTGAGTGTGAGGGGCAGTGAGCCTTGGAGGGCCTCTTGCAGGTGTCTCCCAAAACGGTGCTTAGATAGATCAAAATGAGGAAGTCGCTGAGAAAAATCAGGATGAGAAGGTATCCAAATAAACTAGATTCAGCTAATACACAAAGAGAGCTCCTTCTTGTTCACAGTGTAAAACCTAATACTTTTATGTGACATCTCTGAGAAAAATCATGGTATACTAAAGAGTGGGGCTGGCTTCAGAGTCCTGAAGGTCTGGGTTCAAGTGTCGCCTCTGAGACATGCTAGCTGTGGGACCTTGGGGAAGTCACAACCTCTCAACTCTCTAAGATTATCACTTAAAGCCAAGCTCTTAATTTGCATTGAGAAAGAGCCTCCACACTGGGAATTCTCTAGACTGATGAAATCACTGGTCCACATCCACCTTCAAACCTGAAATTTCTTTAAAAATATCACTTTAAAGTGTACAAAGTAGGCTATAAATAAACTCTATGAGTTAAGTGCTAATGGATATTAGTATCCCCTTTTTCCAGATAAGAAAACTGAGGCTCAGGGAGTCAAAAGGGCCTTGCCAGTGGTCACAGGGTAAGTACAAAGCATTCTGCACTGGCCAAGATCTGGGCCTGGGCCTGCAATCCCTCTCCATCAGCAGATCTCCAGTGTGGATGGCTCCCTAGGCAAGTTGGTGTCGCATCATTGTTCCCAAAGCTTTTGCTTTTACCCTGTCTCTGACAGGCTTTTCTCCTCCCCTCCTAATGATTTGCTCATTGTCTTAAGAATGGCTTCAAAAAAGAGAACTGTGATACTCGAACAGAGATTTCTTTACTGACTGAAATGTTTGAGGATGGCCTTGGGCTCACAGCAGCAAAGGAGACAGAAGGGTAATGGCAAATTGATAACGCCATCAAGCGAATGCCTTCGCTAATGAATTGCTGCTAGCATCTGGAAAAACCCCAAAGACGACAACGAGGGCCTGCGAGGGAAAAGAGAATGCAAGTGGTTGTTTGGAACAGAAGCTCCATGGAGCCTTTTGCCTGTGGCCTTAGGAATTTTCACCAGGATAAAGGCAGCCATCATTTCAAGCTGTTTGATGAATCTCATCAGCATCAGCATCAAAAAAGTTCTGCTCATGCACCACTGGCTCCAACCCTCCCAGACCGCAAATGGCATTGAGCAGACACTGGCCTTTGACTACAGTAGAAAATAGGAAGGGTCTTTACTCTGTAAAGTAAATATGATGATCATTATTCCCATTTTACAGATTAGGAAACAAACTCTGAGGGGGTAAGTGACTTGCCCAGGGTCACCAAGGGGACTTGTAGTTTTCCGCCACCACTCCAAGCTGCCTCCCAAGGCTAACCCTGCTCCAATGTACTCCTTAACCAACTCAAAAGAAGCACAGGGTTTTTTAGTAGCACTTAGTATTTAGCTGTGAATAAGCACGCCATTGTACACACATGAAAGAACCATCCTAGACAAACACCAGGGTGACAACCTCGTTCTAGATTTCAGACATTTTTTTAAACTAGCAAAGGATGTTTCATCATTATTGATCCCATACCCTGTAGTCTGTATACAGACAAGGCCCACGTAGTCATAGGATCTGCGGATGGAAGGAAAGAGAGAGATTAGGTGAATTCAGCACTTGCCAGACACTGATACCCAGAGAGTGATGGGGATGGGTCACCTAGCTTGTGAGCAGCACAAACAGAAGTGGCAACCAAGCCATAGGACCTTTGATCTGGAGCCAGAGCTAAAATAGATCTTAGAAGTTGGCTAAGCTCCCGAAGTGCATTATTTTAAGAATTTGCTAACTCTGTTTTAATATAACTTTGTAACAAAAGGTTTCCTTTGTAATCCTATATATTTTATCTTCTGTGTCTAAAACCATGATTCTGAGCAAGGGGCCAGATTGTCCCAGAGGGCCAGGACACAAAAAAGGTGAAGAATCCCCTCATTCGGGTGCTGAAGCTGGAGGCCCCAAGAAGCCAAATGATCCAAGGGTGCCCAAGCAAAGGCGGGACTGGAATCTAGATCCTCCAACTGCACCACAAGGTAGATGGGAGCCAAATTCCGCAACCCTGGAAAGCATAGGCTCACAATTGGGTATTTTATATTTCCCACGTAATGGGCAATCACTGAAGCATCTTCAGCAGGATGGGTCATAACCCAGGTGAACCAACGGGAATTTTTGGCTAGTGCAGAGGCAGTCTTCAGCAGCGGCCATGAGTCAACGAGCTTACTGAGTTCCCAGGCTAGAGACTGGGGCTAGAAAGACAAAAAAGCAAACAGCCCCTGCCCTTGAGGAGTCTACACTGTACTAGCAGGGGCAATAGATGGATGGATGATATATGTACAATATCCATATCTCCATCTATAATGGCTAACATTTACATAGCACCCACTCTATAAATAAATATGTACATATACATGTATCTGTGTGTGTGTGTGTGTGTGTGTGTGTGTAAAACTACATCCTCGCAGACTGCCAGGCACTGTGTTAAGGGCTTTACGATTATTATCTCGTTTGATCTTCACAACAAGCCTGGGAAGTAGGTCCTATTATTATCCCCATATTACAGATGAAGAAATTGAGGCAGACAGGGTTAAGTGACTTGCCCAGGGTCACACAGCTAGTAAGTATCTGAGGCCACATTTGAACTCAGGTCTTCCTGACTCTAAGCCCAGCGCTCTATCTACTGAACCACCTAGCTGGCCCATATGTACAGACACACATATGAGTATAGATATATTCACATATATATGTACATTCATATTTTTATATATTTCCTATATATAAGACATATACAAATCTAAGCACTCTAAGATTCTCCACAAGTGGATCACGGGCATGAGAAATGGCCTTGGTGATCACTTCAATTTACCAATTTGGAAGTTAATGTGAAATGACTCCGTCTTCGGCAAAGCCAGGAAGAAGGCCTGAGTGCCAGCTCCCAGTTCCCCTGCCACATTGCCAAGTCTCCCAAGAGGCTTTTTGGGGAAAGTGCAGTGAGAAAGCCTTATTCTGCTAAGATGGTAGCTCTAGTTCACCGCTGGCCAGGCCAGGGGTCTGCCTGGAAGTTCACGAATTCTCAAGATCTCATTGAACAGATGGCTCATACGGAAACTGTGTTGAAGCATTCAAAGAAGATATTGCAAGCATAACATCACAGTTCACCCAGAAACTGGATTTGCACCAATAGTGACAAAAAAAGACTATTTCCTGCTGGCCTGTTTTTCCTGGAGTGAACGACCAGACTGAAATACACTAAGGACATTTGTGAAAAATGAAGAGCCTATTGGGAGCGAACTGTGTGTGATAACATGATTCAATTGATTTAGAGAAAGAGGCCTCTTTTATGTGTCTCTCCAATTAAGCAGGGGGAAGGTACAATTCTTTAATTCTTGTAGGGGCAGGGTCTAAGCACCTCTGTGAATCACCTTCAGGAAGTACTTTCCATGCCTGGCAATGGCCAAGGAGTTAAGAAGCCAAATGGCACCCATGACTGATATGATTCTCAATTCAAACATGCTTGCTTTTGAAGCAGAACCATAATGCCAATAATTCCAGGACATGAGAAATCATTTC
>JAQQSV010020280.1:0-11015 GCA_028646515.1 Pseudochirops corinnae | reverse complement strand
TGAAAGTTCACACTTCTGTAGAGGGACAGGGACAGGGTGGAGAGTGGTTGGGGGGGGCAGGATAGGAAGAAGGGACATGTGATCAGACTCTCAGAGTGTGCTCACTATGGAGAGGTTCTGCGTAATTTCACATGTTCAGCCTGTATCTGATTGCTTGTCCTCCCAGTGGGGGTGGGTGACGAGGGAGGAAGAGAAAGAATCTAGAATCTAAAGTTCTATAATCAAATGCTAAAATATATATATATATATATGCAATTATTATTATTATTATTATTAACTACATCCAAGTGGAACTTGGCTCTGTGGTTGGGAGATCCATCCTACCCTACCGAAAAGTCAGAGGGGTGAAGGGGGTAGACATAGAAGAGAATAGATTGGGGGAGGGGGGATACACTGGGATGGCTGTTTTGGGGCAGTGGGTAGGGGAAAGATGAGGAGAAAATCTGCAACTCAAAATCTCATGGAAATGAATGATATAAACTAAAATAAAATTTAAACAAAATAAAAAAAAAAAAGAATTCACCAATCACCTCTTGAAAAAGATTCCCAAAAGAAAACTTCTAGGAATATTACAGCCAGGTTCTGGAGTTCCCAAGTCAAGGAGAAAATATTACAAGCTGCCAAGAAGAAACAAGATAACCTGGATAACCCAGGATCTAGCAGCTTCTACATTAAGGGATCAAAGGGCCTGGAATATGATATTCTGGAGCTCAAGGGAGCTAGGATTAAAACCAAGAATCACCTACCCAGCAAAAGTGCATATAATGTTCCAGGGGAAAATATGGTCATTCAATGAGGTGGAGGACTTTCAAGCATTCTTGCTGAAAAAACAAGAACCGAAAAGATAACCTGACACTCAAATACAAGAAGCATGAGAAGGTAAACATGAAAAAGAAATCATAAGGAACTTATCAAAGTTGAACTATTTACATGCCAACATGAAAAAATGATAATTGTAACTTATAAAACTTTTCTCAGTATGAGGATAGGTGAAGGGAATTCAAATGCATATATACATATACATACACATATGTCTATATAGGAGGGTATATATATATGCATATGAATACATATCTGAGTATGTGTATATATGTGTACAGAGAGGGCACAGGATCAATTGAATAGGAAGGGACAATACTTTAAAAAGTGAAATTCTAAAGTGGGAGGGCAACAGAATGAGAGGAGACAGGTAGAGACAGAATGGGGTTAATCATCTCATACAGAAGAGGCAAGAGATAATTGTTTCAATGGAGGGGAAGAACAGGAAGGCAAAAGGGAATGGGTCAACCTTATTCTCACTGAATTTGGCTTAGGGAAGGAATGACATAAACTCTAAACTGGGTATCTTGCCACACAGGAGAGTAGGGAGTATGGGGATGAGAGGGGGGAGGATGAAGGGGAAGGTGGCTGGAAGCACACACTTCTGTAAAGGGACAGGGACGAGAACAGAACAAGGCGGGGGGAGGTGGGATAGGAAGGAGGGACGTATAATCAGTCTCTCACAATATGTCCATTGTGTAGATATTCTGTGTAACTACACATGTACAGCCCGTATTGAATTGCTTGTCTATCCGGGGTGGGTGGGGGAGGGGTGGGTTATGAGGAAGGAAGAGAAAGAATCCAGTATTTAAAGTTCTATAGTCAAATGTTAAAAAAAAATTTTTTATTATTATTATTATTATTATTATTATTATTATTATTATTATTAACTACATGCAACTGGGAATTTAGAGATACAGGCACTGGGGTAGGAAGATCCATCTTGCCCTACCAGAAAGTCAGAGGGGCGATGGAGGAGGACATAGCAGAGAACAGATTGGGGGAAGGGTTATATAATGGGATGGCTATTTTGGGGTGGTGGGTGAGGGAAAGGTGGGGAGAAAATTTGTAACTCAAAATTTTGTGGAAATGAATGATATAAACAAGAAAATAAATTAATTTTAAAAAAAGAAAAAGAAAGTAAGAGAAGGAGGAGAAGAAGAGAGGACAGGAAAAAGGGAATGACAGGAGGAAAGAAGGGACAAATTATTGGTAGGCACTCAACAGAGTGGGCATCAGATACAACAGATGCGATAGGAATGGAATAAGCATGCATTAAGTACCTAGTACATGCATAGACTATGAATTGTAAAAAAAACAAAACAAAACAAAACACTTCATTTGATCCATACAAGAACCAGGGGGGTAAGTGAGCTGCTATTCTTATATCCATTTTGCAGTTGAGGAAACTGAAACAAACAAAGGTTAAGCGCAAATCTCTTAAGAGTCACAGAGCTAGTAAGTGTCTGAGGTCTTATTTGAACTCAGGTCTTCCTGACTCTAGGCCCAATGCTGTAACCACTGTACCACTTAGCTAAAGAGGAAAGATAGAGACAAGAATCATTAGGATAGTCACACATGGAATGAAATCTTCAGAGGGAGATCCAGATTGATGATTTCACAAATCATTAATATGTTTTATTTTTTTAATTTGTGCATTTTAGTACTAAGATTATATATGTACTTATCTCCTTGGCTAGATTATAAATCTTTTGATGACAATGACTTTTGTATTTTTGTCATTGTATTCCCAGTACTTAGCACATTGCCTTGTACAGAGTAGGCACCTAATGCCTACCATTATTTTGGTTACGACTACTACTATTTCAAAAAGATGAAAGCAAGCCTCCTTTCCCACCTCAAATGAGAAATTCAAGACTAGATGACAAGCTGGCAGGAATAATACGTAGAGGGTTTATTCACCTTTGAGGTTCAAGCTGTACTAAACTTCTTGAGTTCTCTTAGGTTTCTGAATTTCTATGTCTTTCTGTCCCTTAACACAAAATAAACTGGTTCACTTCTTCACCTCTCACATTTTCATTTTGTATAGCAAAATATATGGGGTTTTTTTACTTCGATTTTTTTCAGGGTAGCCTTAGGAACCTTTAAGACTAGGCAAGATAAATCTATTAATCATGCACAGCATCTTAAAGCTGGTATTGGTTAGTTCTCTACAAAGCCATGGAATTCACATCATGTAGCTCATGTAGTTCAAGGTCATATCTTTGAACTTCATGTTATTTTACAGCATTTCACATTTAGGGAAGTTACTGGAACAGTCAGTGACTACTCTGAGGACACTATAATTGAATGAATATGGGTCTCTGTTTCAAATGGATGCCATTTCACATTTGTCTGTTTCATAACTTTTAAATGAGTTAATAGATTTTATCTAAATTTGATACACATTAAATAATAAGCATTTTAAAATGAACTTTTGCTTCAGTCTACCATCTTGACACAGAATGTTAACTGATAAAACTTTTCAAGTGTGATTTTCAATAGATCTCAAATAAAAATTGTTATGTAGTAGAAGTTACAGAGCTATGTGTTTGTCTTGAATAACATTTACACTTTACATAATCACTATCTACTAGTTTTCAATAGTTTTAAGATATTTAAACATCAGCTTATATAAAGCAAGATATATAATTCCCAATTAAAAATAAAAGTACAAAAATATAATCCTACCAATAAATAATTTATCTACTAAATATCTTCTATTCTGATATATCTTTAAAAATAGCAGCATTTAAATCCCAGGCTGTCAAGTCTAAAGTCACCATGGGATAATGGGCAAGGGATAGATACAGGAACAGGGACTAGACTTGGGATTTTACTGGGAACTCCCAAAAGAACAAACACCCCTCTATCAAGACAAACTCATATTTTCTTTGAAACTAAATCTTAAGAGAATTTCCTAGAACACTGAGAGGTTAGGTGATTTGCCCAGAGTCAGTTAGCCACTATACATTAGCGATGGAACCCAAACCCAGGTCTTCCTGGCTTTGAGGCCAGTTCTCTACTATGCAATACAGTCCTGGGACCCACATGAGTCCAACCAGGGGTATGAGGACTTTACTACTCCTATGAAGTGCTCAACACTGTACATGTTTTTTAGCTGGGCCTCAACATTAAAGAGGGCAGGATAAATCCTAAGAAATATTCACAAAGACCACCCACATTTAGAGATCCTAGACAGAGCAAATGAATCTTTTAGTTATTAAATATTACCCCAAAATTTCATGTCTCAGTTCTGTGCCGGTTGAAAATTATCATGTGAACCAGGGTTTTGATATTACAAATAAATACTATTTGAGGGACCAGTGAGGTGAAGAGAAAAAGTATGAGCGAGTCAAATCACACTTCTGAATCACAGATACTCACCTAAAAACAGTACATCTGGCATCCAGGATATGCAACATCAAGCACAAGCTCAAATCAACATCTCTCACTGGATGTTCCACAGACATTTCAAACTTAACATATTCAAAACAGAATATATCTTTCCTCTCAAGGTTGCTGCCACTATTAACAAGCATATTTTCTGAAACTGTACCAGAAATGGAAGAATATATTGTCTTTATCTGTAATTCTTCTAAGAACCTGAGAAGACTAAACCTTAATGGGAAAGAGGAAGAAGCTATATCATTTCCTTCATCCAAACATCATAATAAATTGTATATTACATATTTGTTTGTGTAAGAAACCACAAAAATATGCCATATTAAAGAAGCTACAGCATTCTAAAGATGCCTAGAAACTTTTTTGTAATGGTAAGTAATACTATACGTATCACTGCAACTACAAGATCCTAGAAAATTATGGGCATACTAGGAATATAAGATACATAAAGTACTTTAGTATACAATATTATAGAGAAGTCAGTAATTCTCAACCTACAGTTCTTGAATTTATCTCTATATCTATAGATAAATATATATACACATATATGTATTTATATATAACTATTTATATGTATGTATGTCTGTGTATGTATGCATGTATCTGTGAATATAGCACTGGTCCTGGAGTCAGGAAGACCTGAGTTCAAATATTGTGTCAGACGTGTGATTCTGGGCAAGTCACTTAACGCTGATGCCTGATTGTGCCTTTAAAAATTAGAGAGACAGACAGAGAGACAGAGAAAGAGGGAGAGACAGAGAGAGAGAGAGAGAGACAGAGAGACAGAGAGACAGAGAGAGAGACAGAGAGAGAGAAAACCATATTTCAAAATACCTGGTTTCCATTCTTAATGAATTTAAAAATAATTTTCTGAGAAGAGAGTTCATTTCAAAACTGACTAAATCACCTTCCCACACCCAACTCCTATTTCATAAAATCTAGTACTTTCTTAATACTTCTAGGATCAAACATAAACTTTTCTCTTTGGTATTTAAAGCTCTTCACAACCTGGCTCTAACCTACCTTTCCAATCATGTACACTTCTTCCTTTTATGTATTCTTTAGCCCAGCCAAGTGAGCCTTCTTGCTCTGACTGGCCTCATCTATGAATCTTCATTTCCTGTGTTCATGCTACTGCACAGACTGTACTGCATGTCTGCAATTTAGGGTTACTGTTTTCCTCCAGATCTCAGCTTTCTTATGAGGTCTTTCTTGATCTTCCTCTCCCTTCACCAAAAGAGCATATGAATTTGCTCTGACCTTATAACCATCAGGTGGTTCATATAACAAACCATAATGCATTCTAGAACCTCTACAAATCCTGCTGTTCTGAATAGTCTGAAGTAGACATAAATAATTACAGAGGAGATATTTCCACTGATCTCATGCCTCTCACAAAGCCAAAAACTAGATAGAGTTATTTTTATTAACCCTAAGAATGCTTTACAAATTGAAACTGAGATAAGAGAAAGTAAAGGTGGAAGAGGAGGAATTAAGTGAATTCTATTGAACCTGCAATTCCCCAATGTCTACAGCAGGGTTTGCTTTGTTATCTACTTAAAATGTTTTAAAGTAGAATGATATGGAGGTATTTCATTCCAATGATGCCAATCACAACCCATTCAAACGCTCTGAACTTGAGTGATTCTTGTGCATGTCCTTCCACAGATTCTCCACTGGAGGTTCACCCAAAAGGATTTCCTCTAGACCTCTTGATGTTGTATCTGAATGGTAAAAGAGCTGTCATTGGTTCACCTTCTGTGCCAGTCAAAAATCTTTCTAATGATAATCTTTGTCACTTCTCTCATGCACTCTACTCATGCCATCTATTGCACTTCAACTTTAATTGCATAATACACAAGTTCACTATTAGAATATTGCTAGGAAATAGACCTTTGTTTCAAAGAGAAGTTTGGGGTCATTAAAAGCATCACACAATTACTTAAAGTCAATCTAGCATGTTTTCCTCACCCTAATAAATTCTTAATCCAGTTAACCAATCATACACAGAATTTGGCTAAGATGCATGAAATGATGAATCAGCTCAATAGGATGTCCATTCAATAGCATAGCAAAGTCTAGCTAACAGACATTCAACTACTTGGTTTTTTTTTTCCTACGTTGATAGCAAACACTTTTGAGTATCATGGTTCTTGCTAGAAGTATATCTGAAATGCTTTAGGAATTAAAAGTCACGCTTGAAAAGGAATAACCAGAAGGTCTCATTATATATAGGTGATCTCTTTAAATTAAAATCTCTATACTGAACAACTTCCATGACAGTGGCAAACACCTTTGGAAACTATCTCCCTGTTTCATGCCTTGCTTGCCATTATTAATCAGAATAAAGATGAACAAAATTACCACTTTTGTTATAGCTTTCAAGAACTCTAGTATGATTCTGACAAATAATGGCATACATTAGGCACTTAACAAACGTTGATTAGAAGAGATACTAAGGTGGTATTTTCCTTCAATGAAATAAAACATTTTAATAGTCAACTAAGTAAATACATTTTCTATAATTTTTAAGCAGATGTATGACTATAAAGATGTGTTCAGTTGCAGGTAATCAGTTGTGAAAATCTGCCTGTTTCCTCCTTATACCATTACCAATGTATATTCTCATAAAATGTTTGTGGAGATGACAAAATAGGTACATGGACTGGTAGCTATTCATATTTAGTTAGTCACTTTTAAAAATAATAATGAAGTGTGGGATTTCCCCCCCCAAGACTCTACTATTCTCTTCTATTTCAAATTTCTTGAAAATTAGTCCTAATAACCACCTCAAAAATACGTAGCTTCTAGTAATGTTGGCAATAATCAATAGTAATAGTATTAAAATAATAACAGAGCATCAACATCAATAATATCTAGCATTTATAGATAGCACTTTAAAGTTTGCAAAATGCTTTACAAGTATTTTCTCATGATCCGTACAATAACCCCAGGAGATAGGTGCTATGATCTCCATTTTACAGAGGAGAAAACTGAGTCAAAGGATCACTGACTTGTCTAACTAACAGATGCCTGAGGTTGGATTTGAATTCAGGTCTTCTTGCTTCCAGCTCTATCTACTATGCTGTTTAGCTGATCTCTCATATAAGTAAGCGAGAATAGCCATTCTTCCCATTTTTGTTTTTTATTGTGCCATTTTCTACTTCCTGATGCAATACATTAGATAGTATGACATTATGGTCCTTACTGATATTACTGCAGAAAAATAATATAAAAATATTTGTAGATATTTTCCATATCTTGTCAGGTAACTGTCTTCCTTCAGGTTTCACTGTGAAATGCTTTTGGGATGGGGTATACCCTGGCATTTTCATATACTTGATATCTAAGCTAATTAGTAAATATGGCACTACTACATTCAATATTTCCTACACTAAATAAAAAAAATTATCCCTAAATTCATACTACAATAATCTCTGTCAGTTGTTTGCAAATGGATACCATTTTCTATACTGGTGATCATGGTTAAAAAAATCCATTGCTCCTACTAAAACTCAAATCATATGAATTCCTATACAGTCTGATTTACAGCAGCACGTCCACATATAAAGATCTCAATGAATGTCAAATTTACACTGTGAGTCACTTTAAATTATTCTTACGTTAAAGTATTATATGGTAATTGCAGCAAAACAGATAAATCTCTACATTATTATCAAGCTGACTTACTTTTGTTATACCACACTGATTCATAGGCTATAACAGGAGAAAAGTTGTAAAAAGGTTGATTCATTAAATTAATCTAGAATGTGTGATAGATACTGTAGTATTGTGTTTGCTTTTTAATCTCCTGCTGAGAAAATGACACCTGGCATAATTTTGCTGTTTGACTTTGTACCAGGTAAGTCTACTTCCTACTTCTAGCATCCTTTTATGCCTCTGTTATTCTTGTTCTTAATGTCTCTTCTAAAGCATATGACTGTGGTTTAAAAACAAAAGATACTCCTCCATAAAACAATCCCATTTGGGTTGTTTCACATTAAAATAGCATAGGAGTGATGTAGATTCTCTGAAAATAATGTTATTTGAGTAATTTCTTTCTCAAAAGCATGTCAAATTTTAGGGTTTTATTGTTTCACACAAAAAATAATTCTGCAACATAAGCTTAAACATGGCATGATGATTAAATGAATGTAATAAATCTTATAAAGGATTCATTTTCTAATTTTTTAAAATTTAAGTAAGATTATGATCCCTTTCCCTGCTTTTAGTGACTCTTACATCGCATATGAGGGGGGAAGGATATAGTTGTTAAAAGCAACCACCACCTTATTATTCTACGTATTTCTTTAATATAGTTCCATCATCTCTTTCTAGTAGTTCTAAAGCTTTGTGGGAACCAATAACTCCCCTTGGCTTATTTTTATTATTTTTATAAGGTTAACAGCGAACAGTATTACCTTTTAACCTATGGAATAGGGAAATTTAAGTAGAAAAAAAGGTGACAATACAGTACCAAATGTTATGATTTTTAGACCAGGCACTTGTTATGATACCCTCCAACTTTCAAGTTGCCATTCCCTCCTTTTTCCAATTTTCAATATTTCCTGCATTCTCTTCTTTAACCACAGCAAATCCTAAAAGGACGCTGAAGAGGCTCTATTGCTTTTTGGGAGGCAACCGTGCTACAGCATGCAGGTTTTGTTTTTTGGGTTCATTTTTTTTTTTGGAGGGCAACTGGGGTTAAGCTACTTGCCCAAGGTCACACAGCTATTAAGTGGTAAGTGTCTGAGGCCAAATTTGAACTCAGGTCATCCTGACTTCAGGGCTGGTGATCTATTCACTGTGCCACCTAGCTGCCCTCTGGCATGTAGGTTTTATGAGAGCAGGCTTGAATTAGCATCGTGCCTTACCTCTGATGTGCACCACCTGGAACATCATAGGCAAATCACTTATCCTCTCAGTGTTCAACACTACAAGATACATATAAACAGCTATTCAGTACTGGTCGAAGGAGTTTTGACAACAAGAAATGTCAGGGGCCAGATCACTCCCAATTCTAAATTTAAAGACACACATGGGTGAATCGGTTTGTTTTCCATAAATATCTGGGAACTTTCATAAGGTCCTGCCTTTTAGCTTTTAATTTTTTGCAAGGAATATCAGGAACAGCAAGCACTTTTGGGGGGATTTATAGATAGAGTAGAAACAACTCTGGATGGATCTAAGAGTTCTGCTCCTAACCCTGTGTGGTTTTGGGCCCATCAGATAATTTCTCTGTCTTCAGTTTCCTCATTTAAAAAGGATTTGAACTAGTGATCTATATGATACCTTCCTGATAGAGAGCATTTCACTCCTGTAGTAACTTGACGGTAACATTTTAACACTTTCTTTAAATAAAGTTTGAATCCTTTCATCGGAATACAGGAATGCACTAGTGGGGGTGAAAAATGTCACAAACAACAGTACAACTACCTAAACATAACCCAATGGGGTAGCACTGTTCAGTAGTCTCTTCACAGTGGTATCTATCATTACATCTCTCCTCCTATATGGCTTCTGGGGAAGAGAAAGTTAATAGGCAATATCAGTAGCCCAATAGGCCTCTGATTGGGAAAATGCTATTTTTTCATGAACTTCAATTTAATTCAATCCAGTAGAAAAACTATGGCAAAATTAAAACTCAAAGGCATACTTTTATTTACAATAATGCTAGTCCATGAAGCCACATTTACTAAGTGTGAAGTTCCAAGCTAGATACTGGCAGTACACAGACAAAAAGTAAATAATTTCTGCCCTTAAAAAAGCTTAAATTCTAATGAGGGGAAATAATATGTACACAAAATAAATGTAAAGTAGATGCAAAGTAATGGAGAATAATTACTAGAGAGTATGCTAATAACTAGGGTGATCAGAAATGGCCTCATGTAGGAGGTAACAGCAGAACTGTGCTTTGAAAGAAGCTATAGATTTTATAAGGCAGAAGTAATGACTGAGAACATTTCAGATAAGGAAGGGATCACTTGCCAAAAAAAAAAAAAATTGAAGATAGGAGATGGAAGATTGTATACAAGAAAGAGCCTGTTGGTCAGTTTAGCAAGAAAAGACATTTTGGGAGGTGGAGCCAAGATGGCGGGGTAAGAGCAGCAACATATTGCAGCTCTCACATAGCCACCCCGAAATACCCATAAAATGTGACTCTAAACTAATTCTAGAACTCCAAAACGCACACAAATATACTTTCCACTAAAGTCAGCTCAGCTACGAGGAACCATATCAGCACTGCAAACCAAAACCACGGCTGTGTCCCGGAGGCGGCTGGAAGAGAGGAGCCAGGAGGTGGCTGGACGGGAGGAGCCGTGCCCTGGCTGGAGCTTTGGATGAGAGGATTGGCAGCAGCTGCGGCAGTATCCAGAACTAGGTCAGTGGGAATTGAAAGGTTGTGGGAGAAAAGTGGTCTGGCCAAACTGTCTCCAGGGCTGAGAAGTGGAAAGCGGAGGTCCTGCACCTGCCTCTGCATTGCCGCTTTGGAGCTCTCAGCCTGCAGACTGCAGGGGGACCAAGCGATCGTTCAGAAGCCAAGTGTTCTCGCGTTGAGTGGCCTGGATCCGGATTGCGGTCTTGGGCTTTGGTCCTGTGGTTCTTTTTTTTTTCAGTGAGCCAGAAGTGGGGGAGGGACCCAGCAACTTCCTAAGAGCTCTGGCAGCTGGGAAAACCCCAGCAATTTGGGACAGAGCTTTCCCCTCTGGAAGCAGAGCTCCACAGAGATTCAAAAAAAAAATCACAGACTGACCAACCATGAATAAGAATAAGCATAAGAAGAAAAGTAA
>JAQQSV010020279.1:0-11015 GCA_028646515.1 Pseudochirops corinnae | reverse complement strand
GCCAGAATCTCTGCTAAGGACTCCTGCTGAGGACTGCCTGGGGCAGGAACTGCCAGGGGCTGGAGCTGCTGGGACCAAGCTGCCTGGACGCTGAGCAGTTGCGTGCGTGAGGACAGGAGGATCTTTGCCTGAGGTAGCCTGTCCTGTTTGAAGGCTTGAGGATGTGGGTATTTACTACTTTGACCACATGTGCCAACTTCATCACTACTGGGTTGGCTTTGACTTTCTGGTTTTGGGACTCAGTCTTCTGGTGTTTAAATGAATGCACTATCTATATTTCTTATGTAGAGAGCCTGTTCCATTTTGTGATTAATAACTATATCAGCATATTTATAGTTACTGTAGGCATTGTGAATACTGCATTGCTGATACAATCTCCCCTCAGAAAAATTTAAAGTCATATATGTATTCAGGAACAGGTACAACTAACACTGCATTTTCTTTCTTAGTTAATTGCCTGATTTGCATCCTTAGTTTAACTTGTCTGACTGGTATTTCAGCCCCTCCCAGTCCTGTGATGGTAATAGGAGCTCCCTGTTGAAATTTTTCAGGATTTCCATACATAAGAGAGGCCTCCAACCCAGCATCTAATTTTTTTTTTTGTTTTGGGTTTTTTTTTTGGAGGGGGCAAATGGGGTTAAGTGACTTGCCCAAGGTCACATGGCTAGTGTTTTGTGTTAACTGTCTGAGGCCGTATTTGAACTCAGGTCCTCCTGACTCCAGGGCCAGTGCTCTATTCACTACGCCACCTAACCACCTCTCTCCCCCAGTATCTATTAATGCCCTAGTGATGGTTGTTGATTCATTCTTCCAGTATATGGTTCAACTGATATGGGTAATCCCATCTGTGTACTTCTTTAATGTGAGCTAGGGCTTGGCCAATTTCCTGTTCTCCCTGCAGATGTGACAATCTTGGATACAATACTTCAGGAGGACTGGTGGGGCAGTCTTACTTCCCTGTTCAATCTGATACTCAGTCCCTTTTTTTGGTGTATCCTATATAGTTCGTTAGTTGGAATATCATCTATTCTTCCATAAACTATCCCTGTTCTCAATAAAGCAGTAAATATTTCTTTCCTTGTTATTCTATTCTGACTTGGAATCCACTGGCTATTTTCTCTTCACTCTTGAGGAAATCTTTTCCCCATTCCCCTGTCATCTCTGTGCAATCTTATGTAGCACCTCAGAAAGAGGGTGCCCTATTTCCCCAATTAGAGTCAGAATTAAGTCTTTACAAGCTGGAGGAGCTGCCTTCACTATTATATTTCTATGAGGAGCTGTTATGGGAATGCTGTGATATGTATCTGCATCTCCGACCATTACTGTGATTTTCATTACCTCTTCCTTTAACTGCCTCATACAATCCCTAAGTGAATACCAGGGTCTGTCTCCATTAGGCCATACAGAGTCCTTGGGATACTGTTTATTGCATCCCTAGGCACTTAAAGCTAACAAATTTGTTCCATTGTTATCCCCTTGAATATCTAAAAATTTGTTGTATAAAGGAATTCTGACTAATACCTATGAATTTCTAACAATCTATATTATCTATCCATAGTCTTCCAGTCCCTTCTTAACTGATTCTTACCTTCCAAGATACTAGTGATTCTCTCAGTTTTGAGTGAAATGGCTTAAAATATCCGCGGTCTCCTGCTGAGTAAATCCTCAGTTACTTCCTCAAACGGTGTGGCCCCTCTGGTTTTGCTGCTTCCATTGCATTATGGGATGTATGTCCACATTTCTAGAAGCTTCCTCATCTAAATTTGTTTTATCTTCCTCCCCAGTGTCCAAGTCCCAGTTAGGCCCCCTCAAGTGCAAGGGTTGTATGCACCTTCTTTTTCTTATCTTTTCTCTTCTTTTTCTGAGCTACTTTCACAGCTACCTTTTCTGCTACCACTTGATATTTTCTAGCTTGTTCCTAGCAGGGTTCTCAACCTGTGTGTCTCAACCCCTTTGGGGGTCGAACGACCCTTTCACAGGGGTTGCCTAAGACCATCGGAAAACACGTATTTCTGATGGTCTTAGGAACCGAGACACCACTTCTCTATCTGTATCCAGGCGGGTCTGCCCACATGCAGATACATCCATATATGTGTATTAAAGGGTCATAGCATTAGGAAGGTTGAGAACTACTGCTCTATTGGAAAGCTCTGATGCTATAGCATAGAAAGCTTCTCATGCAAATCAACTAACTCCTTTTCCAGCTGAACCTTTTCCTCCAGCAATTTGTCTCTACTTTTACATATAATATGATAACTTGCTAACAACACCCATTCTCTTCTACATACCCTTTCCATTTCTTTCCTGGTTCTATTGGTATTCCTTGTAGACATCTTTTTAAATCTATGGGTTCTCCCTTCTGTAACCTCAGTTCCCAGTTTTCATAAAGTCCGGTCCTTTTAGCCCATTCTCTTGCCAGGGACGAATAAGGTAAATCCTCCTCTCCCAGGATACCCATTTCCTTTGTGATCCCATTCTCTTCATTGCCAAATGTAATACCAATGCAATACCCGTAGCAGCTATAGATGTATTTCCAGGGTAAATTCACAAAATATAATAAACTTTCTTCATTAAATGCAAAACCAGAGTATTTATTTGGCTTAGAATACCAGGAGGTAATATTTAACAAGGTGTTGATCATTACCACTCCAGGGAGCACTGACATCTTAGGCTTTCTTATTTGTTAGACTTTCCTTCAAAAAAGTTTGCTAAGACTAATTATTCCTTCCACCCACTCAAGCTTGCTTCTCTCTCTGAGCACTGTGTCCCTCTCACTCCCTACTCTGTCTCTCACACACTGCTCTGTCTCTCTCACCAACATTTTATTTCAGTTAAAATTCTGTTGAGCAGGCTCTTCTCACTCTTAACTCTATGTGACCCAGGCTGTATCACAGCCCCATACAACTCAAAGCAGGTCACACAGACCTATTAATGGACCAGGAAGATGTTTCTATCACACTAGCATTACATACAGGTAGCGTTGTTGCACCCTCATGATTAAAACAATTCCTCTTCCCTCTAGAACTGTAACCCAAAACCGGGCAAGGGAATAGATGGCACACATTCCTACACCCAGTGCTAGTACAGGGGTTCCTAGGGATCTCTTTCTGCCCAGGTGTACAGTACCCTTACCATCCCTGGGTGTTGGATTGCTTGCCACCACTGCTGCCCTCACCATAACTGATTGCTATCACAGTAGAGTGCCATTTCCCTTGTTGCATTGTACTTCTAGAGAGCCCCACTCAAGAGTCCAGAGTCATTTCTATCTTCCTAAGCTGTCTTGAGCTGCATAATTTTTCTTGATTTTCCTGCTCAGAATTTGGTTTATGGCATTTTTTTTAGATTATTGTAGAAGAAGTTTTGGGGGACCTACAACAAAGTTGATAAGTTCTTGCTCCGCCATCTTTAATAATGGAATGACTCCTAACAAATTTGTGATAATGGCTCCTATGCTTAAGTCTGTAAGATTGTGGGCTTGTCTGCTTCAGAAATTATTTTACCTTCTTTAGAAATATGTTCAAATTTTGTTAGGATACTACATCATCTGCATTAACAGAAGCTGCATAGAATTAAGATGTGTATTGGTAGCTTCAGAAAATCTTCCTCCAGCCAGGTCAATATGTGCAACAGTCTCTCCTCATGTTCTTTTCAAAGAAAGGAAAGAGTGAAGAGAAAGGGAATAAGCATTCATATAGCATCACCTATGTACCTTATGGCTGAGCTAAGCAGTTTTTTAGAAATAACTAGTTGATCCTCAAAACAACCCTGGGAAATAGGTGCTATTATCTTCCTGATTTTCCAGTTGAGGAAGCTGAGGTAAACAGAAGTTAAATGAGTTGCCCTAAGTGTGGATTTTAACTAAAATCTTCCTGCCTTCCTTCCTAGTATTAGATCCACTGCAGCATCAGCTGTCTCCAGAAGATGATGGCTCTCCAGAAGATATAACATTTCCATGTAATTCTGATTACTTTCTCTATTAGCCATTAGAAAGTGGCATGTTCAAACTGGTAAAATCGAGCCTAAAATATTAAAACAGTCTTTTCCATGCTTCCCCCAAACACAAAAACTTGGTAGTATTATACTACACAAGTCCAAGACTGTGAATGCCTAACGGACAGTCTAGTGTATCCTGAATCCTTGGAACAGTTCTCTTGTTCAAAATCTAGTAGAAAACACATACTTGTGATTTTCCATTTTTTTTTAGTTATCACCACCATGGATGATACATATCATGTCATTAACCAGTATTTCTTTGGTATTTTTTTTTTTGAAGTCTTCCACTGTACGTGGAAGAAACCTCCTAGATTTTTCTTTGAATGTTAGGAATTGTTGAGTCAGATTCTGTGTGATGTAGCCAAACTACATCTCACATCCCACTAAACAAATGAGAAACACTTGCCTTCTGCATCAAATGATTCTTCTACTCTTCTGGTACTGAGGAATCACCAGTCAAATGCTTCATGATCTTCTCTAGAGATTGTAACAATGAATATTTTTGCTTTACTATATGATCAGATTGGAAAGGCTTCTAGTGTTTGTCCATTACAGATGATGCTAGCTCTTTGCTTTTATTAGATACTGTTCATCACTTTAAGGAAAGATTCTTTTATTCCTATCATTACTCATTTTATTTAATGGGTTTTCATTTTGTTAAAAAGCTTTTTCTAGGGGCAGCTAGGTGGCACAGTGAATAGAGCACTGGTCCTGGAGTGAAGAGGACCTGAGTTCAAATCCAGCCTCAGACGCTTGACAGACTTGCTAGCTATGTGACTTTGGGCAAGTCATTTAACCCCAATTGCCCTCCAAAAAGCAAAAAAAAAAAAGGGGGGGGGTTTCTACATTTATTGATACCATGCAATATCTATTTTTTATTTATATGTTACGTTATGTGTAAAGTTTTCCTAAACATTCCTGCATTCCTAATACAAGTCCTCCCACATGATAGTATGATAATCTTTCAGATATGTTGCTGTAATCTCTTTTTTAATCTTTACTTCGATGTTCTTGTGTTGCCTTTTCTTGGACTCATTGACCTACGGTTCTATTTTTTTTGTTTTATCCTTTCCTGCTTTAGATATAAGGGTCATATTTGTTTCATAAAAGGATGGGATTTTAACCTGAGATCATTTGAATAAGAGCCAAATGTCACCAATCCACAGGTAAGCTATAGAACCCTGGGAGTGTCAGCATCTCTTAGATATAGTCGGGATATAGAACATCATACATAAGAAAAAGAAACCCAGCATTACTAGATCCGAGTAGGTGAAAGAGAATAAAGCCTAAGAAAACCACCAAGGGAGGAAAGGGTCAGGTTATAAAAGGCTTTGAAAGCCAAGTGGAGGATTTTGTATTTAATCTTGGAGGTGATAGGGAGCACAGGAGTTTGTTGAATGGGAGGGGGCAGGAGAGAAACATGGTCAGAACTGGAGAGTGCTGTGTCCCACCCACCCAGAGAAATAAAGCTCCTTTTTGGAGTTGAGTAACCCTGGGTCCAGAGACACCAGAGGTCTGAATACTGGTCATCTCAAGGGGAGGGATGGGTGAGGACTCAACTGTGCTGAGATATGTCAGAGGCAAATTTCATCTACTGCACATTTTTCACAAATGCTAGCTTTGTATTGTCAGTATTATGATAAAGGAAGACTACATTGAAAACTAATGAAAAGAAAGTCAATCATAATTCTACACGGGACATAATTCCTGGTCATCTGTAGCTACAGTTAAAAAATACGTAGTAATTGTTTGCCAAAAACGGATATTCCAAAGTCTGGTTAGATCTTCCCTTTACTGTTACAGAATAAGAAACTATCTCTGGTGAATCAAATTAAAACCAAAGAGTTGTTGAGTTGAATGATAGGACACATGCCTGTACTAAAGATTAACCACTAGAGGGAGATGCTCTCACATTGTTGAAAAGGACCTGGCTATCCTAAACTTTCTTTAACAACCTGGGAATGAAGAACTATACAGAGTACTAATACCCGATAAATCGTAACAGCTAGCATTCATATCTTACTTTAAGACTTCCAAAGTGCTTTATTACTATCTCATTTTACCGTCACAACAACCATAAAAGGTTGTTGATTTCCCCAGGGTCTCAAAAACCTAATAAGCATCTGAGGCCAGATTTAACTGTCTTTCTCACTTGAAGTCCAAAATTCTATACATTGTGCTCCCTAGCTGCAGATGAAGTCCAGAGAAGTATAGAGCAGTTATTCAAAACCAAACAGGATTCAAAACAATCTCTCTACTAGAGAAAAAATGCTGGATTTGGAGGAAGATGCACTTGGTTTGAATTATTTGAAAGCAAATTAATTTAACTTCTCCAAGTCTCAGTTACTCCCCTGTAAAAGGAGAGTATTTAATTATATAAGGCAGGGAGGATCACTTGAATCAAACAATCAAACAATTTTATGGACTTTTAAAACTACATAAATGTTGTTTACTCCATTATGCCAGATGGGTGCTTATCTTATAGTTGATAAACAATTTCTAGAAGACCACCTTACTGATGACAATTTATTAATTTTTTAAAATTTTATTAATTTTATTAATAATTTATTTTTTAAAAAAAGTAAGATCTTGGGGAAAGATTAAGTAAATATGAGATTGGGTAAACATAGCCTTTCTTCTTGCCAAAATAAACCCTTATAAGAGCTCCCTTGATCCCAGCCCATTCTTTTTTCTCCAACAGGTTTGCCCCTCTATCAACCAATTCTTAATAAACTTCAGTCTCTTTCTATTTGTTCATACTCAACCTGGTTTAGGAGAACTGACAATCCTCAAACCCATCAGTGAACTAGTCAGGTGTCTACCCCAAACTTCCTCTGCTAGAATGTGTAGATGAGAACAATTTGTTGTAATGGTCATGAAGGCAGTTGAAGCAGGTGCTGTGGAGTGCTTAGAGTTGGGCCAGATATTAAAGACTCCAAGGTCATCCACTGCATGCCAGGATATTGCCAGTCATCCTGATTTTTATCCTACCACTGGACTTGGATAACTCCAGAAAAGTGAGGCTGACAACTCTGTGCAACTCTGCCTCAGTTAAATCCAATTCATATGCAAGTCAAGACATCATCCCATGATGTCATTGATCCTCTTTGAAAATAAAGGATGAACAACTAGTTTCACCTGTTGTCTAGAAAAATGTCATGTCTCCCTCATCCTTAAAAAACCTTCATCCTTAAGAAAACCAGCTAGGTGGCAAAATGAATAGAGCACCAGCCCTGGAGTCAAGAGGACCTGAGTTCAAATGTGGCCTCAGACACTTAACACTTAACTAGCCGTATGATTTTGGGCAAGTCACTTAACCCCAATTGCCCTGCCTTCCCCCCTTCAAAAAGCAAAAAATAAAATAAAAATAAAAGTAAAAATAAAGAAAACCTTCAGTTGATCCTCTTGTCTTTGCTTATTTTCTTGTATCTCTTCTCACTTCCACTAAATTTCTTAGGGGAAAAAATGTCTATATTCACTGCCTTTGCTTCCTTTATTTGCAAAGCCCTCTGCAATATGTCTTTTATTCCACCAAAACCATCCTCTCTAAAGTTGCCCAATCTCCTGACCTTTTCTCAATCCTCACCTTTTTTATTTCTCTGCAGCCTTTGACACTGTCATTCACCTTCTCTTGGATAACAAATTTTATTTCATTTTAGAATTTTTCCTTTCCAACTCCTTCCATCTTCTTGCACTCACTGAGCCGTAGTTCTCTTTTGATTACATATCTATTTTGTTGAGCCTTTCTAGCTTTATTTGAAATCCTCATAACTATTCCTTGACAATTGACTAGGTCAAGCTGAGGGAGTTGGAATACTCTTTGCTCTATATCGCCACTTCCTCTAATACCTGTTCAGTAAATTTCTTCCTCAGGTTCACTCAATCCATGTTTACCGCACAATCAGGAGGTTCTCTTTCAGGACATTCTTCTTTCTCCCTCAACAAGTACAATACCTTTCTCCAAGTTTTAATTCCTATCCTCATACTAGAAGACTTGAATAAAAATGTTTATATATCTTCATACACCACAAGTTCATAGTTTCTCAACTTTTCCATTTATCACAGCCTACTCAGTCAACCTCCCTCAGCTACACACAAAGGTGGTCATATTCTTGGTCTTGCCATCACCAGGGGATATATGACAAAATATACTGTCAATTACAGAGAGTTGATGGATTTAAGATGTATATGTAATGGTAGTGGAAGTTTGAAGATCTTCCCTGCCCCCTAAAAGGCAGAATGTAAACACATGGAGTCTGTGGTGGGAGGAGTTTGCTGAAGGGTGAAGCAGAGCCCAGATGAAGCTGTGAGTCAGAGCAGTTAGCATGGTAGGAGAGAAGATGTAGGCAAGGCTTGTGAATGTTTGTAGGAAGGCTAGAGTATGGTATGGCTCTGTAATATGTTATGGTATATTAACTTCTTTATTGCTATGATGAATTTGACTTTCTGGTGTTGGAATTTGGCTTTATGGTGACTGAATAAATATTTTGCTTCTATCTTCTATAGAAGAGAGAGAGAGAGAAGAGAGTCTGTTATATTTTGTCATTCAGAATTATGCCATTCATAGTTGCCATCAGTGCTGTGACTATTGCATTGGCACTACAATTGATGAAGATTTGATCACAAAATATCAGACCTCTGTTTGGAGGCAGAAGGGCTTTAGAAGAAGAAATGGATAGAAGAAGAAATGGGAGGATTTACCTTATTCCTCCCTAGCAAAGGAATGGGCTAAAATTATAGAAGTCTATGAAAACTGGGAACCTAGGATACAGAAGGGAGAACCTAGAGATTTGGAAAGATGTTGGCATGGAATACCACTAAAACCAGGGAAAGAACTGAAAGGAGTATGTAGAAGAGACTGAGTTTTACTAACACGTTACCATATTATACATAAAATCAGAGATGAGCTGCTAGAAGAGAAAACTCAGGTGGAGAGGAAGTTAGCTGATTTCATGGGAAACTTTCTGTGCCACAGCATTCAGGATTTCCTTCAGAAGAGCAAGCTGGAGAGTCTCAGGTATTAGAAAAGAAGGCTGCTGTATGTTTAGCTTTCAAAAAGAAGTAAAAAATTAATAAAAAGAATGTGCATGTGGCTCAGGCTGAGCCTCGCAGCCATGGTGATCATTGCCAGAAGAATGTGAGGGAAGAAAATAAAGTTAAATGAGGAGGCTTTTACCAGGGCAGAAGTTCACCCTATACTGAGAAGAAAGCAGGGGAATCAGGGAGGCCACACAGAGTTCAGGAAGATAATTGAAGATTTCATTCAACAGGAGGTTGCTGATATATTCAATCAATTCACCCAAATGATAGCAGAATTAGTGTCTTGGATGGTAAGAATCAGTGATGAAGGAACTGGAGGAGTATTGGTAGATAGCATGGATTGCTTGAAGTTTATAGGTATTAGTCAGAATCCTTGTGTATAGCAAGCTTTTAGAGATAATCATATGTTATGAAGTAACAATATGACCAATTTGTTAACTTTAGCTGCCAAAGGATGAAATAAAATGTATCCCACTGATTCTATGTGGCCTAGTAGAGAGAGACCCTAGTACTCTCTTAGGGACTGTATGAGAAAGTTAAACGAGGAGGAAATGAACATTGTTATCATGATGGGAGATGCCAAGGCTTATCATGATACTCCTTTAGCAGTTTCTCATAGAAATATCATAGTGAAGACAGCTTCTCCTGCTTATAAGCCACTAATTCTGACTAACTGGGGAGACAAGGCACCCTCTTTTGGAGGTGATAGATAAAATTTCACAGTTAACTGACTTGAAGAAATGGTTAAAAGATAAATTTCGTTGAGAGAGAAGAGCAAATAGCCAGGGGATTCAAAGTCAGAATAGATTGACAAGAAAAGAATCGTTTACTGCTCTATTGAGAACAGGGGATGATTTTGGAAGAATTGATGGTATTCCAAATAATGAATTATAGAAAACATATCAAGAAAAGGGACTTGATGTTAGACAGAATAGAAAAGTAAGAACTGCTCCTACAGATCTTCCTGAACCATTGTATCCAAACTTTTCACACCTTCAGGGAGACTCATATTAAAGAAAGTACTGAGACAGCTGAAAGTAGTTAATATGCTGAACTTATGGTAGTACATCAAGTCATTAAAACTGGACAAGGATGACAGTGTCATATATTTACTGATTCATGTGAGGTAACTAACGGGTTAACTACACAGATGCGCATGTGGAAAAATAAAAATTAGAAAATTCATGGCAAACAAGTCTGGGACAAAGAATTATGGGAAGACATATGGGACATGTCTTTGGTTGCTAACTTGTCAGTTTTTCATATAGATGTTCACATGGCCCTTGCCAGAAAAAGAGTACAACACACACACTGATTAACTAGCAAAGACTGCTACTCAGCATATTTGTCCCTACTCTGACACCAGCTGGTGACCCAGTACTAGCAAAATGGGTCCATCAAACAGCCAGTCATTTAGGTGCCCAGGCCACATACCAGTGGGCAAAAGGTTGAGTATTAGTATCTCTCATTCATTGTTAAAACAAGTAACAGAGGAATATTATATATGACAACTGGAAAAGGAATGAACTGTTCCTCAGGTAGTAACTGTAGAGATAGCAAGGGGAAAAGTTCCTGCCCAAATTTGGCAAATTGATTATACTGGTTCCCTTCCCCAAGATAAAGGATGCAAATTTATTTATGCTTCTGTTGACACCACTTCAGGCTCATCAAAAATATCTGCCCATGCTTCAAGCACTGAAATCCTTACTGGCTAATCCTACTTCTCCTCCCACCCCTTACATTCCAAATTACTCTTTTTTATTATTATTAATTTATTTATTTACTCATTTACTTTTAATTTACAAGATTCAGTTCCACAATCACTTGAGTTTCAGATTTTCTCCCCTCCCTTCCCTCCCCCTCCCATGGTGGCGTGCAATCATGTATAGGATCTGCAAATACTTTCACATTGTACAATAGTTTGGTCATATAGAAGGGCCGTAACCAATGAGTGATCACTGGGAAAAGAAAAAAAAAAAAAA
>JAQQSV010020278.1:0-11015 GCA_028646515.1 Pseudochirops corinnae | reverse complement strand
TCCCCGCAATATGCCCTCCCATCTATCATCCCCCCTCTTATTCCCTTCCCCCCTACTTTCCTGTAGGGTAAGATACCCAATTTAGTGTGTATGTGTTCCCTCCTTAAGCCAAATTCAATGAGAGTAAGGTTGACCCATTCCCTTTTGGCTTCCTGTTCTTCCCTATCATTGTAACAGTTTTCTCTTGTCTCTATTATATGACATAATTTACCTTATTCTGTCTCTCCCTATCTCCTCTCATTATATTCCTCTCTCAACACTTAATTTTATTTGTTAGATATTACCCCTTCCTACTCAACTGATCCTATACCTTTGTCTAAGTATACCTGTACACATATATACACACACTCACATATGTATTTATATGCACATATATCCTCCTATATAAACATATATATAGATGTATGTATACATAGATACATACATACATATATTCCCTTCAACTATCCTCATACTGAGAAATGTCTCATGAGTTATAATTATCGTTTTTCCATATAGGAATGTAAATAATTTAACTTTAATAAGTTCCTTATGATTTCTTTTCCCTTTACCTTCTCATGCTTCTCTTGCTTCTTGTATTTGAATGTCAGATTTTCTATTCAACTATGTTTTTTTTCATCAAGAATGCTTGAAAGTTCTCTATTTCATTGAATGACCATATTTTCCCCTGAAACATTATACTCAGTTTTGCTGGGTAGGTGCTTCTTGGTTTTAATCCTAGCTCCTTTGACCTCTGAAATATTATATTCCAAGCCCTTCAATCTCTTAATGTAGAAGCTGTTAGATCTTATGTTGTCCTGCATGTGTTTCCATAATAGTAAAATTGTTCCTTCCTGGCTGCTTGTAATATTTTTTCCTTGACCTGGGAACTCTGGAATTTGGCTATGATATTCCTAGGAGTTTTCTTTTTGGGATCTTTTTTAAGAGGTGATCAGTGAATTCTTTCAAGTTCTATTTTGCCCTCTGGTTCTAAAATATCAGGGCAATTTTCCTTGAGAATTTCTTGAAGGATGATTTCTAGGTTCTTCTTTTGATCATGGCTTTCAGGTAGTCTCATAATTTTTTAATTATCTCTCCTGGATCTATTTTCCAGGTCAGTGGTTTTTCCAATGAGATATTTCACATTGCCTTCTATTTTTTCATTTGTTTGGATTTGTTTTAGAGTATCTTGATTTCTCATAAAGCCATTAGCTTCCATTTGCTCCAGTCTAATCCTGAAGGAATTATTCTCTTCAGTGAGCTTTTGAAATTCCTTTTCCATCTGACAGATTTGGCTTTTTAAGACATTCTCCTCATTGGCTTATTGGGCCTCTTTTGCCATCTGAGTTAGTCTATTTTTTAAGGTGTTATTTTCTTCAGTCAGGTTGTTGACTCTTTTCATGATTTTCTTGCATCATTTTCATTTCTCTTCCCAAATTTTCTTCCACTTCTCATACTTGATTTTCAAAATCCTTCTTGACCTCCTCCATGGCCTGTCAGTTCATATTTTTCTTGGAAGCTTTTGGTGCAGGAGTTCTGACTTCCTTGTCTTCCTCCCATTCCATGCTTTGATCCTTTTTGTCCCCCAAAAAAGGAATCTAAGGTTTGAGTGCTGTGCTTGCTTAGCTTCCTCTGCTTAATTATGTTGCCAGTCAATTACTTGACTTTTGAGCTCTTTGCCATGGTAGAACTCTGCTTCCAGAAAGGAGAGCTTGCTTCTATTGGAGCTATTAAGGGGGTGCCCTCTCTATAGCCCCCACTAGTTCTGGCCCACTGGCCACACACCCCAGGACCTCTACCCAAGACTGCAATACAGATCCAAGCAGGTTAAAGCAAGAGCAATTACCCTCTGAACGGTTGCTTAGTCTCCCTATATTCTCCCTGACAGGGGCTCTGGAGGCAGCCTTGTGGGGAAGCAGCTGTATTTGCTGCAACTCTGCAACCTGTCACACCAGGGGCAGTGGACTGGACTGGGGGGGGGGGGGGCTGGAAGGGGCTGGACTGCACCCTTCCTTTCCAACAGAGTTCCTGACTGATCTTTTACTTGCTCTTTGGCATTTGGATTGAGGAGTCTGGAAACCGCCACAGCTGCTGGTGATTCACTCTCCTAAAGTCTGCTCCAATAGCCGCTGGTCAGGCCACCCTGAGGCCAAAACTGTGTGGCTCACGGGACTGCGCTCCCAGCACGCTCTGATGGACCCTTTCTGTCAGCCTGCTGGGCTGCCTTCAGCAGGAGATTTGTTTCTCTCTGTCACTTTGTGGGTTCTGTAGCTCTAAAATTTGTTTAGAGTCATATTTTATAGGTATTTGAGGTGGTTGTTGGGGGAGCTCACAGAATTTCCTGCTTCTATGCTGCCATCTTGGCTCTGCCTCCCAAATCTTAGAATTTTCATGTGGGAAGATACCTCAATGGTCATTTGTTTCAACCCACAGCCCCAAGAGAATCCTTACTTCAATGTATATTTTTGTTGTTGTTGTTTCAGTTGTGTTCAACTCTTCATGACCCATTTGGAATTTTCTTAGCAAAGATACTGTAGTGGTTTGCTATTTCCTTCTCTAGCTCATTTTTACTGAGGAACTGAGGCAAACAGGGTTAAGTGACTTACCCAGCTTTATATAGCTAGTAAGTGTCTGAGGCCAGATTTGAACTCGGGAAGATGAATATTCCTGATTCCAAGCCCAGAGCTCTATCTGATTCACTGCCTAGCTGCCCATGTATATGGCAAATGCTTATTTAGTCTCTGAAGATCAACAATGAGTGGGAGCCACTCCCCTCAAGACACCTATTCCACTTATGGATAGCTGTAATGGTTAGGAAGTTTGTTTTTTTCCTGACATCAAGCCTAATTTTGTTTCTTTTCATCTTCCTCTTTCCCCCTTCCTCTTTCCTCCTTCCCCACTCCCATTGCTCTTGCTTCTCTGGGGAAAAACAGAGCACATCTGTCCCTTTTCCACATGATAGCCCTTCAAATTCTTGGAAACAGCTATCACATCTTCTATGATTTCCTCTCTCCAGGCTCCTCATTCTCAATATCTAGTTCCTTCACCTTGCTGCTATATGTTGTAGACTTGAGGTCCTTCACTATTCTGGTTATTCTGTTCTGTGTACTTTCTAGATTATTAGTGCCCTTATTAAACTTTGATGCTGAGAATTGAACACAAAACTTGAGATGTGGTCTGAACAGGGTAAAGATCAGAGGGACCATCATCTCTTTTTTTGGAAGCCGTGTCTCTCTTAATGCTGCCCAAGATTTCACTGTATACTCAGTACCTTGCAGATAATAGACACTTAATATACTTGCTACATTACAGTGCTAACTTCTATTGAGTTTATAGTCTGCTAAAATCCCCAGATCTTTTTTTAGGCAAACAGCTATCTGACTATGCCTCTCCTATCTTGTCACTCACAAAGTTAATTTTTTTGAACCCAAAGTGTTGGAATTGACATTTAATATTACTGAATTTCATCTTATTAGGTTTTTACCTAGTGTTCTAGCTGGGGCAACTAGGTGGCATGGTGGATAGAGTGCCAGCCAATCTGGTCTCAGACATTAAATGACTTAATGACCCTGGATAAGTCACTTAATCCTGTTTGCCTCCATTTCCTCATCTTTACAATGAGCTGGAAAGGGATATGGCAGATCATTCCATTGTCTTTGCCGAGGAAACCCCAAACGGGGTCATAAAGTGTTGGTTATGACTAAACAATAAAAGGATAACAACAACAAAATATTCTAGCTTGTCAAGATCTTTTTGGCTCTTGACCTTGTCATCCAATAGGCTATCTTTCTCTATTCTGTTTATATTATCTACCAGTTTGAGAAGCATGCCCACTCTGTCTTTATCTAAGTCACTTATTGTTATTTAGTTATTTAATCATGTCCTGCTCTTCATGATCCCATGTTCCATGCTGTCCATGAGGTTTTCTTGGCAAAGATACTGGAGTGTTTTGCCATTTCCTTCTCTGGTGGATTAAGGAAAACAGAGGTGAAGTGACTTGCCCAGGGTCACACAGCTTATATCTAAAGCTGGATTTGAACCCAGGTCTTCCTTGAGTTTAGGGAAGCACTCTATCTATTGAGCTACCTAGCTGCCTCCAAAGTCACTGATACAAGTATTAAATAGCACATAATCACAGTGACAACTACACATCTCTGGGGCACTCCCTTGGAGATCTTGACAAACTGATAGTTGATTAATTTATATTGCTGTCTAATCTTTATCTCTCTGTCTTTTCCATGAAAATTGCATCGATTACTTCATCAATTTTTTTTTGCTCAAATGTAGGTAAAATGATATTTATAAGCATTCTCCTCATCTTCTACTTTTGTCCCTGTTCTCCTATCCTTCTTGGTTGCCCAGTATGTTTGGGATTGTCTATTAAGAAAGGTAGGCTGTCTGCCATGGGCTCAGCATAGTGTTGCAAGGGCCTGAGCAATGCCAACTATAACAGAAGGATTCATTCCTAAAATTGCTATGTTGTAATAAGCACCTCCAAGAAATTTGTACACAATCACAGACACAACGTACATGTGATGACTATCTTTAATAGACTGGGCTCCTCTCGGCAATACAAGGTTATAGGACAACTCCAAAAGACTCATGATTGAAGGAGATTTCCACATCCAGAGAAGGAGATGTGGAGTCTGAGTGCAGATTGAAACAAACTACTTGCTCTGTTTCTTTTTCTTGTTTTGTTTTGTTTCCTCTTTCCCACTGATCATTCCATCAGTTACAATCCTTCTTTACAACCTAACTAATGATTAATGGCAAGATATTTGTAGATCCTGAATTTGAGTGCATGCCGCCTTGATGGGAAGGAGAGGAAGGGGGAGAAAATCTGAAACTCAAGGGACTGTGGAACTGAATGTTTTAAACTAAAAGTAAATAAACAAACAAACAAAAAAAGCACCCCCGAATATTGGCAGAGTTGCAGATAATGTTGTAGGTAAGTATGGGTGACATTTTAGACAGCATTCACAAATGGCATAATGTTTATAATGAGGTGGGTTATGGTCTTGTATTCTTCTCAGGTTAGGCCACATGGGGAGCAATTCTGAGCACTCAGTTTCAGTGAGGGCATTGACAAGCAATAGTACTTCCTGCTAAGAGAAGCTAATGTGGGTGAGGATTCAGGACACTGAGACTTATAGGGATTGGGGGAAGGAACTGGGGAATGAATATTACTCCTGGAGGAGAGAAGTATGTGGAGGATTATCATGCTAGAGAGGTTAGACTTTTTCTTCTTGTCTCTAACAGTATGAGAATTAACAATAGCTAGAAGCTGTAGAAATTTACATTTGAAGTACGTGAAACCTTTCTAATAATTTGAGCTGTCCAAAAATGAAATGGGCTTTCTTACATGGTATGGGTTTCCCTTTCATTAGATGTTTTCAGAAGGAGACTGTATGACCTCTTGTTTGTGTAATCCATGGCCCAAGGTTCCCCAAAGGCCTGTAGGTTCCTGGGTACTGAGTCTGATCCTGAAAGCAGATTATAGAAGTGGCTTCACTGTTAGAAGTATCTAAATATAGCCTAGGTAAAGCTTACATTAAGGTTTCCCCAAATATGGATAACTGAATTCACAACTACTCTACAAATATGCAACGATAGCAGTCTAAATCTCTATTCTCAGTCTTTATTCCAAAATGAAGATGAAATTGACTCACAGAATACCATAAACAGATATGGAAAAGCATAAGACTCTCACAGTAGCCCATAGGGTTTCCCTAAAAGGAAACTGAACTTGGGGTACCCTCGGGGCTGTATTTTGACTTTATGAGGAAATCCTTCTTTCTTCCCAAATTCTTAGTGCCACTCTGACATTTAAATTCCTTAGAGACATGGGATCTACAATGTTGGAATAACTCTCACTATACTAGTGAGATGTTACTCTCACTATTAATGGGGAATGGTGAAGTACAGATTTCTAGCCTCTACCCTCTCTATGCCACCTCATATGGTGACTTTGTTATCTAGCTGCAGGACCCACATTGGTGACCCTTCTCTGTCTAAGAGGTAATATGGCTCAGGAAATACCTTTATCTCTCTAGAAGGTCAGATCTTGGATTTCTCAAACTTGATAGTTCTCAAACTTTTGAGTTAGCCATGCAGTAGCTATCAAGGCTGGTGCTACTATTTATTTAATTTAACCTTTGTAAAGCACAACACAGTGTCTGGCACTTAGGAGGATTTCAGTAAATGTGTATTCCCTTCCTTCTCACCCTGCCTGGGAAGTCTTCCTTCTTTGACTGGATTCTGGGATCATGCTGCTTAGGAAATCACAATCCCCACTCCTTTACATAGGGGGTTGGAGTTCAGGAACACTATCCTATAATTATTCTTCTAGTTCATGTGGGTGGGCACATCTGCTTCTGTAGGAACTCAACCATTACCCCAGCTGCTACTATCTCTTGGGCTGGGAGAGGTCTACCTCTGCCGTATGTTTCTGCTGCAAATTGCCAACAACTGCCAGGAATGGGTGAGAAATCCTCTCTTAGTCTTCATTCCAGAAGAAAGACACAAAAGAAAAAATGAAAAGAAAAAAAGTGGGAAGAATGGGGAGAGAAAGAAAGGCCCAGAACAGTCTTCCAATAAGAATCTCTCTTCCTTAGGGTGTCAACCAGCCAGTTATTTTGGGGGCCTCCCTAGTCACTGGAAACCATCAGGAATCTATCTTTGTCCTCATAATACATTGTCAATTGATATGCCCCCACCTTATATGGGAAGAAGTATGCTTCAATGTCCTTACTTTATAGGGGAAGAATTTTGTCCATCAGATTGGTGGTGGTGGGAAGCACTACCCTGAGTGACCCCTTTTAACTTGTGGATATTTGAGAATTCTTGTTCAGCTACTAGATCTTTTTAGATAACTTCTGAGGTCCTAACCAAGTCTGAAATTCTATGACTATGTAATATTTTTCTTGAGAAATGGAAATTCCTACAGAGAGACTGGATTTCAAAGATAGCTTCCTTTACTTCACAATTTCATCATCAGTTCATCCTGTTAATAGCTGAATAGTGGTAGGCATAATCTGATCCCTGTCCTGTTTGTGAGATACTAATTCATGGCCATTTCAGGAGTTCTGGTCTTAATGGCCCCTAGGAAAATGCAAATGTGTTGTCTGAGAAAGAGAAGGTGTTACTTTGGGACTATGTGCAAGTGACTTAGTCTCTCTGAACCTGGGAATTATTTGCCACCTTACTACCTGAACAACCTTAGGCAAGTCACTTTATTTTTGTGGACCTCAGAGTTCTCTTTAAAAAAAATAGTGTTATTATCTTGAACACTTAAGGCTTTTTCACATGGAGTTCTGTCCCCTAAGACTTCTAATAGAATCCCTTGCCTTTTGAGATTTCAGCCTGGCTTGTTGCCTTGGACCTTCTACCAAATTTCATCTGAGGCACCTGAAGCACTTCCGGTCCTTTGCTCATGTGTAGTAACCTTAGACCAATGAAAAGCCAATGAAGATTTTAGCCTTTCACGGGTGTTCTACCTCTATCCAAATGCTCTGATGGATGATTCACTTGCTCCCAGGGAAGTGGCTGTCCAAAGTGTCCTGTCTTAAAATTTTACAGTATCATGGCAATCTAAACATATGAACCATGCAATTTGCTCCCATGAGGGGGAGGCAAGTTTAGGTTCCCAGGTGCTCCAAACCAGTTCTGTGGCATGTAGTATATCCAGTCAGGTGAGATAGAAAATGGTTTCTTCATAACATAGCTGAGGAATAATAGGATGCTTAGTTTTGTGTTATCTGTCCCTAGAGCTTCTCAAGTTTCCTTCAATTATTTTCGATACTTTAGACATTAATTTCCTTCAATTTGTTATTAACTTGAAAAGATAACTTGTCCAACTTATCCAGAGTTTATTTATTTATTTTTAGTTTTCAGCATTCATTTCCACAAGATTTTGAGTTCAAAATTTTCTCCAACTTATCAATGGATGAACTCTTAATGTGCTAAGTGGTTTAGACTTGGATCTCTGTGGTATCATAAGAGATAGAATAGAGATAGAAGCACTTGTGTAAAGTCTTTTCTCTCTCCTCTTTCCCCTGGACAGTGACTCAAGGAGTTCAGAGGCCAGGAAATGATTCAAGATTGCAATCAGTGGAGAGAGAGGAGGAAGCAGTCAATTATGTTTCAAAAACTTCTTTGACTATAAATTATGATGAGATTTTCCTGTGTAGCTTAGAGCATCAACTACTTCCTCATTCTGAACTGGTTTTCACTGAGTGATTTTGTCTCATCTTGACTCTGCTAGAAAAGTTGTCAGTGGTTCCCCACTTCTTACCAAGCAAGTATAGTGAGAACCTATTTTGCTTCAAGCCAATCTACAACCTGGCACTACCCTATCTTTCTAACTGTACCATTTCTTGATGTTCTGTTTAAAATTGGATCCTTTTCATGCCTTTGTTCACTCTCGTTACTCCTTATGAACTTTCTTCACCTGTTGAATTCCTACACATCCTTTAAAGAATATCTCAAAAACTTCTTTCTCTATGTAGCCTCCTCTGATTCTGATGTTTGGTGGGTAACAAGATCCCCTTTGCATTGTACCTCTCTAGTGTAGATTTGTAGTTGTCTATGTATGTATCTTAAACAAAACTTGCAGTGTGGTAGGAAGATATGTCCTATCTAAACTTTTCATTTCCTTCAGCACCTATCACAGCAGAGAGTTGATGCTAATAAATATTTAATTTAATTTAATTTCTATATAGTCAAAACTCATACATATAATCTATGCAACAGAATGGTATGAACACTGGACTTGGAGTCAGGAATGACCAAGTTCAACCTGCCTTAGACACATACTTAGTTGTGTGACTCTGGAGAAGTTACTTAACCTCTGTCTCAGTTTCCTCATCTGTAAAATGGGGATACTTCCCTGCCAAAACTCCCACTTTCCATTTATTGAATGATCAGTTTCACCAAAGCTAGTCTTCCTTTCTACTGTAGATTTCATCAATATCCACCATCATAGAATTTCAGAGTTGAGCAAGACCTCAGTGTTGGAAGGGACCTAGTACAAACAGTATCAGAACAAGAATCTTTTTTTTTTTTTTTTTTTTTACGTCATACCTGACAAGGACTCATTTCCCTTAAGATTTTCAGTGAGTGGTAATGCACTGTCTCCTAAGACAGACAATTATATTCTTGGGTAGCCAGGTTAGGAAAGTTTTCCCTTCAATAAGATTAAATCTACTTCTCTTCCTTCCCTTGTTGCTCATTATGTTCTTTGGGGCTGAGTCATACAATGCTAATAATCCCTCTTCCATGTGAGAACCCTTCAAATACTGAAGAGAGCTATCCTCTTCTCTAGGCTAAGTAGTCTTAATTCCTTCAACCCATCTTCTTGTAGTAGGAATCTAGGCTTTTCATTATCGCTGGTTCCCTCCTCTGATTGCTCACTATCTTACCAATGTCTTTCCTAAAATGTGTACCGGGATCTGAAAACTGTATTTTGGATGTGGTATGACTAGACCAAAATACAGTGGGTTGATCACTTTCATCCCCACCCTTAGGCTGCTTTTCCACCTTCCCCTTCAAGGAAGGCTCCCTTTTCCCTAAGCCATTTAACCAGATTTTGAACATACAAACATTTTTGTGGTGACTGGAGAGAAAAGTATGCTTTGTCCTAAGTCCTCCTGTAAAGGCTCAGACATAGTCCTACATCTTTCATTATTTATGTCATTTCTGGCTTTCACTTCATTTTCTTTCTCACCTCCTTTGGTTTAGGACTATAAAATGACCATATATAACCTGAGAACCATACCACTTTAAGGGGTGCTGCTGTGAGTGAGGTATAAATAGTAGATTTCATATTTTGAACAATTTTTCATTTTGTTTCCTAGACCAAATTGCAAACTTTAGGGTTAGGAAAAAAGCCCATTTCTGAGAGGTAGATCATTTTAGCCTACCTGCTGGATTTTGGGGGGACATGATCTATAGGATAAAATATTCCCTTTGTTTCTCTGAAATGCAAGTCAGATCCTTAACCCACTCCCCAAATCCTTTAAAATACAGCCTTCCTGTTCTCACTAGTTATTTCACTTTGCTTAATTGCTTCTATACTTCATGTATTACCATATGGTCTCAGTAACAATGTTTTCAGTATCTTTCTTTTTTTTTAATTAATTGATTTGTTTATTTACTTTTAGTTTACAAGATTCACTTCCAGAATCCTTGAGTTTCAAATTTTCTCCCCTCCCTGTCCCCCCCACCCGCCATGGCGGCATGCAGTCAAGTATAGAATCTGCAAGTACTTTCACATTGGACATTAATCTGGTTGTATAGAAGGATCATAACCAATGGAGTGGACAATAGGAAAAAGGAAACAAAACCAAACATGGAAAAGAGCGATAGCATGTAGATTGGTTCAGTCTCCATTTAAACTCTGTTCTTTCTAGATCTTTCTCTGAATGTAGGTATCTCCTTCCATCCTGAGACTTGTAGAGTTGTCTTATAGCTGTGCGTTGCCAAGAAGAGTCCAGTTTATCAAGGCTGGTCATCACACATCTGATGTGTCTGTGATTGTGTACTAGTTTTTCCTGGTTCTGCTCTTCTCACTTAGCATCACTTTGTATAAGCCTCTCCAGGTAGATATGAAATCTGTCTCCTCCCCATTTCTTATAGCACAATAGTATTCCATTACAGTCATATATCACAACTTGTTTAGCAATTCCCCAATTGATGGGCATCCCCTAAATTTCCAGTTTTTTGCTACCACAAAGAGAGCTGCAATAAATATTTTTGTACATATGGGTCCTTTTCCTACTTCTGTGATCTCTTTGTGATATAACCCCAGAAGCGGTATTTCTGGGTCAAAGAATATGCAATTATTTATAGTCCTTTGGGCATAGTTCCAGATTGCTCTCCAGAATGGTTGTATCAGTTCACAGCTCCACCAACAATGCATTAATGTTCCAATTTTTCCACATCCTCTCCAGCATTTGTCATTTTCCTGTTTTGTCATTTTAGCCAATCTGGCTGGTGAGATGTGGTACCTCAAAGTTGTTTTGATTTGCATTTCTTGA
>JAQQSV010020277.1:0-11015 GCA_028646515.1 Pseudochirops corinnae | reverse complement strand
ACAATTTCATAAGTTACAATTATTGTTTTTCCATGTAGGTATATAAATAGTTCAACTTTGATAAGTTCCTTATGATTTCTTTTCCCTGTTTACCTTCTCATGCTTCTCTTGCTTCTTGTATTTGAATGTCAGATTTTCTGTTCAGTTCTGGTTTTTTCATCAAGAATGCTTGAAAGTCCTCCACCTCATTGAATGATCATATTTTCCCCTGAAACATTATACTCAGTTTTTCTGGGTAGGTGATTCTTGGTTTTAATCCTAGCTCCTTTGATCTCCAGAATGTCATATTCCAAGCCCTTCCATCCCTTAATGTAGAAGCTGCTAGATCCTGTGTTATCCTGATTGTGTTTCCACAATATTCAAATTGTTTCTTCTTGGATGCTTGTAATATTTTCTCTTTGGTCTGGGAACTCTGGAACCTGGCTATAATATTTTTAGGAGTTTTCTTTTTGGGGTCTTTTTTAAGAGGTGATCGGTGAATTCTTTCAATTTCTATTTTGCCCTCTGGATCTAATTTCTTGAAGGATGATTTCTAGGTTCTTTTTTATGATCGTGGCTTTCAGGTAGTCCAATAATTTTTAAATTGTCTTTCCTGGATCTATTTTCCAGTTCAGTGGTTTTTCCAATGAGATATTTCACATTGCCTTCTATTTTTTTCATGTGTTTGCATCTGTTTAATAGTATCTTGATTTCTCACAAAGACATTCACTTCCATTTGCTCTAATCTAATTCTGAAGGAATTACTCTCTTCAGTGAGCTTTTGAAATTCTTTTTCCATCTGGCAAATACAGCTTTTTAAGGCATTCTTCTCCTCATTGGCTTTTTGGGCCTCTTTTGCCATTTGAGTTAGTCTATTTTTTAAGGTGTTATTTTCTTCAATCGGGTTGTTGACCCTCTTTTCATGATTTTCTTGCATCATTCTCATTTCTCGTCCCAATTTTTTCTCCACTTCTCTTACTTGATTTTCAAAATCCTTCTTGAACTCCTCCATGGCCTGTAACCAGTTTATATTTTTCTTGGAAGCTTTTGGTGCAGGAGTTCTGACTGTGTTGTCTTCCTCCCTTCCATGCTTTGATCCTTTTTGTCCCCAAAAAAGGAATCTAAAGTAAAGTTGTATGGCTGTGCTTGCTTTGCTTCATTTGCTTCCTCATGTTGCCACTCAATTACTTGACTTTTGAGCTCTTTTCCACAGTATAACTCTGCTTCCAGAGGGGAGAGCTTTGTCCCAAATCGCTGGGGTTTTCGCAGCTGCCAGAGCTATTAGGAGAGTGCCGTTTCTACAGCCCCCACCAGCTTTGGCTCACTGGTCAGGACCACCACCCAAGACCACCACCCAATCCAGGCAGGTTAAGGCAAAAAGCACTTAGCCTCTGAATGGTTGCTTGGCCCCCCTACCCTCTGCAGGTGGGGAGTTCTGAAGGAACCACATGAAGGTGACAGCAGGGCCGCCACACCTCTGCTACATCTTACTCTGGGGGTGGAGGCCCAACCGTACTCTTTCCCCCCCAGATTTAGCACAATTCCACTGACCTTTTACTTTGTCTTTGGCATTTATGGATTGATAATTCTGGAAATCACCACAGCTGATGCTGATCCACTCTCTGTAATGCTCCAGTTGGTTGGTCCGTGCTGCCCTGGGGCTAAAACCTCAGGCTTGGCTCGGCTCCCAGTGTGCTGAGATCTACCCTTCCTGCCGGCCTGCTGGGCTGCCTTCAGCAGGAGATTTGTTTCTCTTTGTCACTTTGTGGGTTCTGTAGCTCTAAAAATTTTTTACAGTCATATTTTATAGGTATTTGAGGTGGTTATGGGGGGAGCCATGGAGTTTTCCTTCTTCTATGCTGCCATCTTGACTTCTCCCCCCAGATCATTGTTTTGATCAGCATAGTTAAGTCTTTCACAGTTGAGCATCTTTACAATAATTGCAATTATTCTGTACAATAGTCTCCAGGTTCTTCTCACTTCACTTTGCATCAGTTCATACATGTCTTCCCAGGTGTTTCTGAAAAATATATTTCTCATCATTTATTATAGCAAAATAGTATTCCTTTACAGTCATACAGAACAACTTTTTCAGCCATTCCCTCAATGATGTGCATCCCTTCAATTTCTAACACAAAAAGAGGAGGTATTATCTGCCATATTAATGAAAAGTGCATTTATTCCTAAGCTAATATTTGAACATAATCAGATATTCTATTTTGTCAAAAAAACTTTATGTATCTATTGTTATAATCATGTAATTTTTATTATTTGTTATTAATATGATCTTTTATGTTTATGTTTTTCCTAAAATTTATCCAATTCTGCATTCCTGGTGCAAAGCCAGTCAGGTTATGTTGTATACTTTTTAATGTGTTGCTGTAGCCTTTTATTAATATTTCATTTAGTAGTTCTGCAACAATACTGGTTAGATTGACCTGTAACTTTGTTTCTTAAAGTCTCACCCTGGTTTTGGCATCAGGATTTTTGTCTATAAAGCAGTTTGGTAGATCTTTCATTGTTGTAGCAAATAATTTATGTACTTATATAATTAATTTTTCCTGGACTATTAATTAGAATTTACTTGTAAATCCATCTGGTCCTTTTTTTTTCTTTGTGGATTAGTTTATGGCTTGTTCAATTTACTTCTAAGATTTAGGTTATTTAAATTATTGTTCTGATCATTTGGGCACTTCATATATTTGTAAACATTCATCCATTTCACTAAAATGATTTTTAGTCGCATATAATTAATTGGGAAATACATTTTAAAATTATTTCTGTTATTGCTTTTTCATTTAAGGATTCTTTGTTTCTTTTTATTTTGGCAATTTGATTTGGTTTTTTCTTTTTTTAAAAAAGTCAGATTAGCAAGTGGTATGTCTTTAACTACCCCCCCCCCAAAAAAAAGCCCCAAGAGGTTTTTAGTTTTATTTAGCATTTCAATAGTTTTTAGTCATGTACAGCTTTATTTTTCAAATTTTAATTTCTTGTTTGATACTTGTTTTCATATACAGTTGAGGTTGATTTGTTGCTTTTTCATGGTTTTTTGGTTTGTTTTGTGTTTTATGGTGTGTGTGTGGGGGGGGTTATGCATGTGCACGTGTGCACTTTAGTGATGTATCTAGTTCATTGCGATGCTCTTTCTCTCTTTTGTTAAATAAAGTATTCATAGAGATAAACTCTGGCCAGAGGAGGGAAAAGAGGGGAGAGAGGTTGTGTCTGTTAAATTTCAATTTTCTTATCACCGGTCTTTTGGGAGCCCTTTTCAGACATCTATTGGAGGGAAAGTGGGATAGCCAGGCTCCTACAACTTTTCATATTTCCATTTTAACTGGAAGTTGCCCTATAACATTTTAATACAGTGTAACCAAATACAAAAATTCATAAAACTTTACTGTAACACTGTTTAGCAGATTTTTGATTTATAACATTGATATCTTTCCTTTGGAACTAATCATACCACGTAATGTTATTTCATTTACCATGTGTATTCAGAACTAGGTAAAGATAATGTTTTCATTTACAATAGCCACACTCTTCAGATAACTGAATCTTACTTAGGGTATATGAAATTGAAATCCTGAGAAATATCATTTTTAGTTGAATCTATTTTTAATGTTTACCCAGATGTATTTTTTGTTATCAGAATATAACTATATAGTTTAATTAGTTCTTAGAAGATGCAGTTGTCATTTGCAGCAAAAAATAGGTTGTGGGAAAGACTGGGAGTCAAGACCTCAGTTCTAGGCTCTGGCTAAAGTGACAAGTAATTTGCCACACGTCTCTGGACCATGGTTTCCTTTATTTATGAAATGTGGGTCAACCTAGATTTCCAAGATCCCTTCCAGCTTCTAAGATTCAGTGATTCCTAATCAAAATATATTGATCCAAATAATTCCCCCTATACATTCTCAAAATTATAGTATAGCTTACAATAGTAGATCTCCTGGTCAGAGGGCTTCCATGATCATTTCTTCTGACTGGAGTTTCTTCTCCTCCCAACTTTTTCTGAGCCATGAACCCATCAAGGCTTACCCTTGGGGCTTTGTAGGTCCTTTGGTGTGTTGATTTTTTAAATAAATGATAATGCTGTTCTTTCCTCTTAAAAGTATTGGTATAAAAAGACCTTTTCTTCCAACTACTTATACCCCAACTACATATACACTCAAACTGCTATACATTAAGGAAGGAAATCACTTTTTGTTTCTTCCTTAATCCAGTGAATATGTCCTTCTCTGTCAGGATCAAAATTTGTTTCCATTGTCATAGCAACCAGTTGCTGTTACCATTTCTACTTTCTTTTCTATGTTTATTGGGAAGGGTATGTTTCACAACTTCTCCATTTCACATCTGCCAAGTTCAACTTAATCCCAACTATGTTGGGTTCATTTGCTGACTGAAGTAATACTTCTGTTTTTTTTATACTCTCATGTCCATGGTTTAATTTCTTTAAAAATTGTTTATTTAAAATACAATGGACATTTGTTTCCTAAATTCAGGGAGGCACTAACTTACAAAATGATCTTGTGCTTATATAACTTTTTAATTAAAAAAAAACTATTTAATGTATTTTTGTACAAGTCATACATGACCTGATAGATTTTTAAAGTTTACAGTTACACACTTTTTTCCATGCTTCCTTATTTATGATTGGTAGATTATTAGGTGTTATTTCTACTTTCAGAAAGGATATTGTCTCTTCTTTAATAATAGGTTATAGCTGAAGTATTCAGAGATAGGAATAGAAGTTATACTTGTAATTTCATTGGTATAAGGAACTTCTAGGTGATGAAACTCCCTCTAGTTTCTTGGCAGCCTGAAATCTTGTGAGAGCTTCCTAAAGCACTTGGGGGCTAAGAGAGAATTGCTTAAGGTCCCATAGCCATTACATGTTAAAGGGAGGACTGTTACCCTTCCTGGTTCTAAGGCTGTCTCTCAATTCAGCATTACCATGCTTCTTCCTCTCCCTTTAGAGATGTTAACTTTTATTATAAACTTTGCCTTGCTCAGTATAAAAAAACTCACTTCTTAATTCCCAAAATCTCCCCTTGAATCAATCCCTCTTATATAGGAAAATCTTTCTTTCCACCCTTATCTGACTGTACTCCCCACTGTGCACATCCTACATTCCAACCAGAATGAACTGAACATTTCATCTTCCACCTCTGTGTATTCACATAGGCTATCTCCTATACAATTATTTGCTCATATTTCCACCTCTTAGAACTCAAATGCTACTTCTTCCATGGGGAATTCTTTAGTTCCCATCACCAGCACCAACCTAGTGTTCTGTCCTTTTTTTAGATTACTTTCTATTTACTTACCTGGATAAAAGTTGAATCTTTCTCTCCCCCTCCCCTACTCTTTGTATTTGAATACAGGTTTTTCGAGGACAGGGACTGTTCTGATCTTTTTTCTTTTTCCCTAGCACCTAATGTTTTGCAACTAGAAGGCACACAGCCAGTGTTGAATTGAACTAACTGTTGAATAAGCAAGTCAAGTGGAGTGAAGTTAAACTTGAGTTGTTGATTTTGAAGCAAAGTAAAACTCATGGATTAAGAATAGCTTTTTGGTTATACCCTTTGTTTTTATGGTTTTGTTTGTTATTGCTGTGATCTTTTACTTTTAGAGAAATATTACTAGTTGAACTTGTAGAAAAGTATTGCTCTGTTACTTCATCATGGTATGTAAGTGACCATGGGTTCTCAGAGGCTTTGCCAGCAGAACTCACTAAACAGATCTTGCCAAAATGGAGCTGGGGATGGGGGTGGGGTGGGAATCCAGGTAATCTTTGGGAGAAGAGTTTCAGTAGAGTGGATAGATTCAGAAACTATATGGCTGAGAGTTGATGAATGATTGAGTGGTAAGGATTTTGGAGGCAGTGAATACAAATGACTTTTTTCTTTGAGTTTGTTAGTAAAAGGGAGGAGTGACAGAAGACAAAATGGTTTGAAGGGATGGTGGAGCAAATGAAGATTTTTAATATGAATGGAATACTTGTGAGTACATTTGTAGGCATCCTGGATCCAATAGTTAGGGAGAGACTGAAGGTAAGCGAAAAAGACAGTATTAGTCATCGTATCCTTGTTTACACATTGTTATGTAGATTATCAATCATAGGTTAAGCTCCAGGAAGAGAAGAGGATTGAGAGAATAGGATTGGATTAATGTTGGCTTTGACAGGAAGGATCACCTCTCTGAGACTACAGCAGAAACGTTAGAGATGCACAGTAATATTGAGAGATTTCAAGGTGTGGAGGAGAGGATGACGGGCACTCACTATGGAGAGTCTCAACTTAATACAACAAAGTAGGAATCAAGATCATTTGCTGGGAGCAAGGGAGTGGATATGGGAGGAGGAGCTTGAGAAGATTCAGAGCATTTGCTGCAGGGCCCAGGTTGGAAAGCCAGTGAAGGAGAAATAGAAGAACTGCCCCACAGAAATGTATGCCAGGAATTAAGTAGGTAACATGAAGCTGGGGAGCGGAGTAAGTTTAGGGGCTGGGGGACAGGATTGAGAAGACGGTCAGGACATATCTGCTGGAAGGATCAGGGGCTGGAGATTCCCGGGTAGAGGATAAAGTGTCATTGATTCCATCAGCTTCGAGGAGAATGCAAACTTCTTGAAGTTAAGGACTGTTTATGGGGGGAAGGGTTTGTCTTTGTAATCACCAGCTTAGCCCTGTGATTGGGCCATAATAGATACTTAATAAATGGTTATTGAATTGAATAAAGTTAAGATTGTAAAGGGAGGAGAGTGAAACCACAGTAGAGGTATTAGACTAGGAAAATATGGAGGGATGAGGTACTGGCAGTATATAGCTGGTGATACTGTATATATCTCATGAATCCTCTGGATTAAAAAATACTGTAACTTTATATCTCTTATTTTTCAAGGGTTATCATAGGTGATACTCTTGCCTTTTTAAAATCTATTTTATTTTTAATTTATCAAATAAAATAAACATTTCAATAACATAGTATAATAAAAAGATGATTGCACACAAAACTGCAAATCTCTTATGTACAACTTGCTTTTCCTTTTAAATATGTGATAAAATTATTGTGTAAATTTCTCTTTTTCTTCCCTCCCCAGCTCCCCTACTCTAGAGATGGCTACCATTAGACACAAATGTGTATGTGTATACACACTCACACACACATACATACACACACATATATAATCATTCTGTACATACATCTATTTATCAGTTCTTTCTCTGGATGTAGGTAGCACCTTCCTTCATATGTCCTTTATAGTTAATTTTGGTATTTATAATATTCAAAATTACTTATTCATTCAGAGTTGTTCTTAAAATAATATTGCTGTTACTATATACAACGTTCTCTTGGTTCTGCTCCTTTCACTCTTCATTATTTCATGCAAGTCTATCCATGTTTTTCTAAGATCATTGCACTCATCATTTTGGGTATCTCTACAATTCCCAGTTCTTTGCCACCACAAAGAGAGCTGCTATAAATATTTTAGAACAAATAGGTTCTTTTCCTTTTTCCTTAATCATCTTTGGAAATAGACCTAGTAGTGGTAACTCTGGGTCAAAGGATATAAGTAGTTTAATAACTCTTTGGATAGAATTCCAGATTGCTCTCCATAATGGTTGGATTAGTTCACAGTTCCATCATCAATCATTTTAGCCAATCTGATAAGTTTAATATAATGTCTCAAGGTTGTTTTAATTTGCTTTTCTCTAATCTATAATGAGAGCATTTTTTTACATGATTATTCTGATTTCTTTATCGGAAAACTGCCTTTCATATCCTTTGACCATTTATCAGTTGGAGAATGACTTGTATTTTTATAGATTTGGCAGAGTTCTTCATATATTTGAGATATGAGAACTTTATCTGAGAAATTGTCTATAAATTTTTTTCCCTAAATTTTCTGCTTTTCTTCTGATTGTGGCTACATTTATTTTATTTGTGCAAAACTTTTAATTTAATATAATTGAAATTATCCATTCTATACCTCACTCTGCTCTTTGTCTCTTGTTTAATCATAAATTGTTCATCTGTCCGTAAATATAAGTAATATGCTCCATCTTCTTCAAATTTTCCTGCAATATCTCTTTATTTCTAGGTCATTTTTTCTTTTTTTTTCTTCGAGTGGGGAAGGCAAGGCAGTTGGGTTAAGTGACTTACCCAAGGTCACACAGCTAGTGTCAGGTATCTAAAACTAGATTGTGAACTCGGGTACTCCTAACTCCAGGGCCAGTGCTCTATTCACTGTTCCACCTAGCTCCACCTAGGTCGTTTTTTTCTAAGAATCACAGATAGATGTTTGTTAAAATTGATCTAATGAGCAGTTTGTTTACAAATTTATTTTTAGTTAACTTTATGACTTATACATGCCATAATTTTTTTTTCAAATTACATTTTGTTTTGGAGCACAACTATTGTCAGATTCTAAAAATTAAGTTTAAATTCACAATTTATAGAAGCAAATGATAAAACTTAATACTAAAGATATTTCATCTCTATTTTAGAACTTCAAAACAGTAATCAAGAGTTGTCCAGTGAAATTGATAACTTAAAGGAACATCTTGAACACTATGCCAAGATTCAGGAACTGACAGAGATGCTTCAGGAAAGTCACAGGTACATTATTGCTAGGAATATATGATTTTAAGGTGTTACTGCTTGCCAAATCATATGAGGGAGAGTCTTTAGAGGTTTTATGACATTGTGAAAAGAGCAGTGAATTGGGAGACCTGTATTCTCATCCTGGTCCGGGGACCAACTGACTAGTTAATGTTTACTTAACCTCTCTGAGCTTCAGATTCTCATCTATGAAATTAATCTGATCTCTTAAAGTCCTTTCAGATCTATGATTCTGATGTCTTAGGTTCCTTCCAACTTTAACATTATATAATGTGAAGTGTGGTAGCAGAGGGTTTGGTAGGGAAGAGAAGGGCAATTGGATAACTTAGGGTAGGGAAGGTCAGTAACAGAAGGTTAAAGGAATGTCAGGAAGTTAAAGGAGGGCTGTATGTGAATTGTTATTATCCTACTGAATTTTCTACTTCCCTATTTACACACTCACAATTATCCACACTAACACACTAGAGATTCATAAAGAGAACTGAGGTTCTTAGGGAAGGGAATTGAAACTGGGAGCTTACTCTCATGAGTAGAAGCTATAAATAGGAGGAATTTTCTAGATAATTCACGCAGAGATTAAATAACTCCATTCCTATTGCTAATACTTGGAATATTTTGGTGTTATTATTTCTTCAACCAGAAAAATGCTTATTTATTCTTTTTGTTTCCTGCTCTTAAAATTATTCCATATCCAGAATAAAGTATTTTTGCCAATCCTGTGGTGACTCAATTTTTAAAAATAGGTTTTAGTGTGGAAATAATGAAAAGACCTTGGGTTGTAAATTAGAAGAATAGCATGCCAAAGAAAAACTTAAGGCTCTGAAGAGGAGTTTGACAAGAGGTATATTTGGGGAGTGGGTGTTGACTGAGTAAAGTTTAGAATAGAATGGGTAATAGGAGACACTGCTGAAGGATGGAACATTAGAGACTGGGGAAAGAAATGTTGGAAGAATTTTTCTGAGTTGGAAATAGTACAGGTACATGCTTATCCTTGGAGTATGCGTGTCTTTTTTGCAATGGTAGCTGTTACAAGTCTAGGGTATAAATTTTCTCTTTCCTTCTGCCCATCCTTCTTCCCTCCTTAGTCCAAAGGTGAGAATGCTGCTAATAGAAGCCTCAAAGAATTTGGAAGCAAACTCTAGCATTCCCATCATTCCCAACCTACAGTTGTAGTCCAGCTCACATCTGGAAGCCAGACCACCACTGTGGAGGAATTGAAGGTTAAAAATGATTGATTTGTTTGTTGTAAAGAGAGAAGTGAGATTTTGTCAGGTGAGAAATGACTGGGATAAATAGGAAATGAAGTAAGCCTGATGTGAAGGTTGTGTGTGAAATCACATAGATAGTATTACTCAGGCATAAAGGACTTTTCCAAGAGCCATTTGATTCACCAGTTGATAATGGTCAAAGTTTGTGAATGGGCGGTTTTCAGAGGAAGAAATCAGCTATCACTAATCATACAAAAATTACTCTAAATCCCTATCAGTTAGAGAAATTCAAATTAAAACAACTCTGAGATGCTATCTCATACCCATCAAATTAGCTAAGATGACAAAAAAGGAAAATAGTAAATGTTACAGAGGCTGTGGGAAAATAGGTACACTAATGAGCTGTTGGTGGAGTTGTGAACTAGTCAAATGATTTTGGAAAACAGTTTGGAATTGTGCTCACAAAACTGTTAAACACTGCATACCCTTTGATCGAGCAGTTCCACTACTAGGTAAAGAAATTACCCCAGAGAAATTAAAGAAAGAGGAAAAGGACCAATAAGTATAAAAATATTTATTGTAGTTCTTTTTATGGTAGCAAAAAACTGAAAAAAAAGAACTAAAAACTGAAGGGGTACCCATCATTGGGTGAATTAGGTATGGTCCTAATTTCTCTCCTGAAATCTAGTCTTGTGATGCCAACTCATGCTAGGCATCTTGTCCCGGCTGAAATTAGCATTATAGACTTAATACACCTACAACAGAATTGATTCTCTTTCCTTACCCCTCTTAAACTTGCCCATCTTCCATACTTTCCTATTAATATTGAGGGCACTCACCTCCCAGGCACCTAGGTTCATAACCTTGAAGTTATCCTTGACTTTCTTCTTTCCCTACTCTCCATGTCCAGTCAGTTGTCAAGTTTCCTTAATTCTTCCACCACCATATCTCACTCACATTGTCACTAGTTTAATTGAGGCCTAGACTACTTAATTAGGCATATCAGCTGTATTGAGTCCATCCTCCACTTAGCTTCCCAAACAAAGAGCTCATAGAGATTTAGAGCCAGAAGTGACCTTAGAGGTCATGTAGTCCAGTCCCCTCATTGAATAGATAAATCAGTTGAGGGGCAAAGAAGTTAAGTGACTTGCCTAAGTTCATCTCTCTCTCTCTCTCTCTCTCTCTCTCTCTCTCTCTCTCTCTCTC
>JAQQSV010020276.1:0-11015 GCA_028646515.1 Pseudochirops corinnae | reverse complement strand
AAAAAAAGAAAAAGAAAAAAAAAGAAGAAGAAAGAGTTGGGTGTAGTATGATATTCACCTTAGATTTGGAAAGAGAAGGTTTCACAGGGTTCAGTAGATTAGGTAAGTTCTAATGGGCTAGAACTCTAAAAATGAACTCAGCCCAGGATCACTGGGAAGTTCTCAAGAATAACATTCTGAAGATACAAAGAAAGACATCTTTCTTCATCTTTTTTAAAAATGTAAATTGGTTATTGTTTTATATCATCTACAATTCCCAATATATTTTATCTTTAATTCCAAAGAATAAAAAAAGAGGGGAAACATTTTCATCACAACTCACTAACACATAAATCCAGTCTGATGCCATACGCAGAATGTCACATCCATAGTCCCCTAGCTTAGCAAAGAAGGGCAGGGGGTTGAATCTCATACTTCTTCTTTGGGGCCAGGCTTGGTCATTATCCTTTCATATCATTGTTTCTTTTGCATTGTTGTAATTTTTATGTATGTTTTCTTTCTTGATTCTACTTACTTCACTTGCATCAGTTCATCCTGTATGACTTCCTATGTTTCTCTGTATTCTTTATATTCAATAAATCTTATAGGGCAGAATACTCCATTACATCTAGGTGCCACAGTTTATTTAACCATTCCCCTACTTCTGGGCATCCTCTTTATTTCTGATTCTTTGCTTCTACAAAAAGCACTACCATGAATGCTTTGGTTCACGGCACCTTTCTTTTTATCATTGACCTCTTTTGGGTACTTGCCTAGCATTTGGATCTCAAGGTCAAAGAGTATAGAGATTTTAGTGACTTTCTTAGCACAATTCCAAATTGCTTCCTAGAGCAATTGTACCATTTCACAGCTTTACCAACAATCTGTATTTGCCTGTTTGGCTAAAACTTCAAAGCTATTTTTATTAAATTTTCTTATTTTTAGTGATTTGGAACAATCTTTTATATGCTGAATATTTTTTAATGCTTTTAAAAACTATTTATTCATGTCTTTCAACCCAGAAATGAAATTCTGATAAGGAGCAATATTAATAATAGCTGTCATCTATATGGTGCTTACTACGTGTAACTTAGCACTACATAACACCAGGCATTACTTAGCACTATGCTAAGCACTTTCCAACTATTATCTCATTTGATACTCACAATGACCTGGGAGGTAAGTGTGATTATTATTCCCATTTTACAGAAGAAGAAATTGAAGGAAATAGAATTTAAGTGACTTGCTAAGTATTTGAACTCAAGTCTCCCTGACTCTGGGCCCAGTGTTCTATCCATTGCACTGCCCAACCACCTAGAAAAGGAAGAATTGCCCAAAGAGATCAACATAGATTTTATAAGCAATCCACCCATCAACCTAGATTTATTTTAAAATACACACAGAGAGAATGGAATTAATGGTGGATGTTAGTGTTGTTGTTCACCTGTGTCTCAGTTGTGTGCAATACTTCATGAACCCATTTAGGTTTTCTTGGCAAAGATACTGGAGTGGTTTGCTATTTCCTGCTCCAGCTCATCTTATAGATGAGAAACTAAGAAAAATGGGGTTATGTGACTTGCCCAGGTTCACACAGCTAGCAAGTATTTGAGGCTAGATTTGAACTCAAGAAGATGAGTCTCCCCAATTCCAGGCCCCCACCTAGTTGCCCAATGGCAAGTGATGGGAGATTAATTCAAAAGCATGGTTTGGTTCTGCAAAAGCAGTGGTAGGAATGCTAGTGCTCAGAGTGAACACCCCTTCCTCCTTTCTAGCTCACTTTAATGCAATGGTTCTCAACCTATGGGTTGCAATCCCTTTGGGTTGAACAACCCTTTCACAGGGGTTGCCTGAGACCGTCAGAAAACACATATTTCCAATGGCCTTAGGAACCAAGACACCGCTCCTCTATCCATCTCCAGGTGCATCTGCCCACATGCAGATACGGTCATATATCAGTATTACAAGGGTCACAGCATTAGGAAGGTTGAGAATCACTGCAAATATATCTTGCCCCAATTAGAATGTAAGCCCTGTGAGGATAAGAACTGTCTTTGTTTTAACTTGCATTCCCATTCCCAGCACTTAGCACAGTGACTAGCACATAGTAAGCATTTCACAAATGTTTTATGTAATCTAATCTAACACAGAACAAAATAAATAGACTTGAAATAACAGTATGCACAATGACACCAATGTAAATGAAAAGATTGCTAAAAAGAATGAAGCAAAACTGGATAACAGAAAAGCCAATTGTTATAATACAAGGTCTGTTGTTCTTGAGACCATCATGACAGTCTCCCCTTAAGACAATGGTTCTCAACCTTCCTAATGCCGCAACCCTTTAATACAGTTCCTCATGTTGTGGTGACCCCCAATCATAAAATTATTTTCATTGCTACTTCATAACTGTAATTTTGCTACTGTTATGAATCATAATGTAAATATCTGATATGCAGGATGTATTTTCATTGTTACAAATTGAACATAAGCCACAGGTTGAGAACCGCTGCCTTAAGGGATGCTGTAGTTTATAGATTCTAGGCATGAAAAAATACTGGCAGTGATATTTTAAAGGTTAACACAGATATGTACCCCAAAATATATCTTATCAACCACCAGACAAGGACTTTACCTATTGGCAGCCACATCTATGGTGAGGGACACAGTGTACCCAATCCTAGCATGATAGATGATTAATCGGACCCCTATTTTATTCGAATCAGTATTAATCAGTTTGGCATGATTCCAAAGTTCTATATATTACGTCCCACAGCAGTAAACTGTGCATTTATAAGTTCACTTGCTTAATCATAGGAAGATAACTAGGGGCCTCCATCCTTGTCTTTCCTTGTTATGGTGACCAAGCCCAGCATGCTGGAAGTGACTCATTTACATGGAAGGTCTCCCAACTATTTTTGTTGCCCCTCCAACCCTTGCTCTCCTTCTATTGCCCAACATAAGGAAAAGACAGTAAGCACTTAACCAACAAGTAGCCTTGTCTGCCGGTGTGTAGGCTGCCTTTCTACCAGCTCCTGGGTGTGTTATTCAGGACCTCCTGAAAGGTCAAGATAGGTCCATGAAGGTCTGCTCATTAGCCCATTTGTCAACCAATGGGATTCAGTAGTTTGTGTAGACTCTCCTGGAGGGTCAAGGGCAAGGTCTATCAACCAATGAGGTTCTGAATGTTCATTTGCTTTATTTATATCAAGCTGGAGCATAGAGGCCTTCTCAGATTATGAGGAAGATGGAGTCCACTTCATTAGTGGGGGTCACAGACCCTTTAATTAAGTGCCACTGGTTCAGAACTCTGTCACAGTTCCTTTATTGTAGACAATTGTGAACAATTTTTGGCCTCATACTAGAAAACAGGAATCAATAGAGAAACCTATGTCCTTTTGGGAGGGACACCCTTATGCCATACAACTGTCTCAAAACTTTAATGAAAGCTTTAGAGAACAGAGAACTTCCTGTTGGCAAAGAGGCTGTTGACACTAGGCCAAATGCTGTATATGTTATCAGATATACTCACTGAATTAGATATTTTTGCTAAACTTTTGTTGAGATGTCACATAAAAAGCTCAATCTGTAGAGGAGAATTTTTTTTTTTTGGTGGGGGGAATCTGTAACATAAAGACAAAAGGCACCAACATTATGTGTGTTTTTTAAAAAAATCATTCCCGACTAACATTATTTCCTTTCAGTTTTTGACAAGGTTATTGCACTAGTTGATTATGGGAATCATATAGATATGGTTACCTTTTATTTCAGCAAAAATAATGATAAAATATCAATGTAGAAAAATAGAAAGACGTGAGCTAGATGGTGAATTTAAATATAAAATCTTACATTTGCATTAAAGAAACAAACAAACCTCACCTTCACAAATACAAGATGGGGGAAGTAGAGTTATAAAGCAATTCATCTTAAAAAAAAAAGATTCATGGGGTTTAATGAACTGAAAAGTCAATAGGAATTTTCCAAAAAAAAATTAACGTGATCTTATTCTGGATTAAGAGAGGCATGGAGTTGGTAATGAGGAATACAATAGCTCCAGGGTCCTCTGACCTCATAAGACCACATCTGCAGTAATGGGTTCCATTCTGAGCACAATAATAACTTTAGAAAGACAGTGATGAGCTAGAGAACCTTCAGTGGAGAGTAACAAGGATGTTAAGTATCCTCAAGATGGTGCCATATGAAGGTCATTGGAAGAAAATGAAGCTATTTAGCCAGGAGAGAAGAAAACAAGGTAGGGGGGAGGGGAATGGGAGATCTTTTGAAGTATTTGAAGGTCTGTCATATAGAAGAGGCATTAGATTTATACTGTATAATTCCAGAGAGAAGTACCAGGAGCTACAGGTAAAAGCTGGAGAAAGATAGACTTTCTTTATGTGTAATTTTTTTTCTTTTTAAAAGTTGATTTTTTTAAATGTTTCAGGTTACAAGGATATTTTAAAATTAATCTGTCCCTCCCACTATCTGCCCCATTGTGCAAAAATATGAAAAACTAATCCCTCAATATTTATATGGCTGTATAGTCCAGTAAAACAAATTTTCACATTAGCCACATCCTAAAAAATTTGTCTTTTTTTTTTTCATTTTACTCGCCTCTGTCAGGAGGTGAGCAATGTATATCATCTTCATTCTTTTGTTGATCATTATGTTGATCAGAATTATAAGTTTTAACAATTAGAACTATCCTAAAATAGAACAGGGAACCTTGGAAGCCAATGGCTTCCCCTTTACTGAGATTTTTATGTGAAAACTAAATGACCATTTGTTTGAAATTCTACAGAGATGATTCATATTTAGGTATAGGTTGGACAAGATGATATCTAAACTCCCTTCCAACTCTGACATTCTGAGATGTTATGTGATTGTTCTAAAATATAGCTCTTAGCATGTCATTCATGGATCAACAAGCTTCAGTAGATACTATTAGTCAATAGAATAAAGCCCCAGTTCCTTAGCTTGGCTTTCAAGATATTCCATATACTCCCCCAACATATGTTTCCAGCTTTATCTCCCATAATTTTCTTTACTTCTCTCTTGATTCATGTACGAGATGATGGCAGTACAATTTAGTTCTTTTCTACAAAGAAAAGAAAAGATATAGAACAAAGGAGCTTAATGTAGCAATTCCATATTATTGCCCAGGTAGAAAAGCAGAAGGATTGACTAGAGTCTCCCTCATATCTTGCATAGCTCTCCTATCTATCCCCATTAAAGAAAGGGGTCAACATGGAACACTGGGCTGTCAAGGAGAAAGGGGGTGATGCCTCTTCTCTTTTATGGACCATGGTGATGCTTTCTATCCCTCAAGCAGAAGAAAAAAGTACTATATATTTTTTCACTTTAAAGTATCATGTGACCATCCCTACTTCATAAGACTCCACATGACAAATGTCAAAAGCAAGCAGCAGTCAAAAAAAAAAGTAAGGGTCTCTTTCATGCTACCTTTGTGCTTATCATCCACCAGCCCCAGCTAAGTCCTGGAAAATTTACACTCTTCTTATATAGGTCAAATATTGAATGGCCCTACTCCCGCATTCCATCTGAAGATCAGGGTTGAAATAACAGTTTTGTTCTATACTCCCAGGCTCATTCTAAAGTACAAATCTCAGTCTAACTGGACATATACCTATCAAAGGTCACACGTGAATCAGCAAGAACTTGAGCTGTAATTCCCGAGAAGCCATACTTCCCTTATCACTCCATCTAGAAAGTGTCCACCCCCTTCAACTGTTTACATTGATAGTGACTGAAGAGGCAGAATATATAGCACAGTGGAAAGAACATCAGGCTTTGATTCTGAGGACCATGTTCAGATACCAGTCCTATCACTTGTTACTTACCTAGATGACCTTGGGCAAATCATTTCTCCTCTGTGGGCATCAATGCCCATATGTGTATAATGAGGGGGTTAGGCCAGATGACCTCTGAGCTCTTCTAGTTTTGAACCTATGATCCTATGATCACTTCATCACTAATGAAAATGTGGCCATTGCCCATCCGTGTCTTCTTTTCACTAGCTATCCAGTGTCTTCATAGGAATGGGATAGGCAAAGCAGAAGACATGGCATTCTAAGTCAGAGGGTACACACGCACGCACACACACACACACACACACACACACACACACACACACACACCATTCCATTGTACTGGTGATTTCTGACCAAAGGGCAAATATCATTAGCGCTATTCTTTTTACAGCTTTTTTTGCTTTTTATAACTACATGGGGTTCTTAATGTATGACACCATAGAGCGCTATTGGTTAATGTTAGATAGGTTTATATGCATAATTCTTTTGATGAATATGACCAACCAGATTATTCAAAAAGACAGAAGAATAGAATTTTATGGTTAGAGAGAAAGTGATTGCTCCATTCCAGGGGTAGTGAACCTGTGCCCTTAAGGCCACATGTGGCCTTTTAGGTCCTCAATTGTGGCCCTTTGAATCTAAACTTCACAGAACAAATCCCCTTAATAAAGGGATTTGTTCTGTAAAACTTGGACTCGGTCAAAAGGCTACATTCAAGGACCCAGAAGGTCACATGAGGCTGCAAAGCTGCAGGTTCCCCAACCCTGCTCTGTTCTATTTTACCCTGATTGGCTACATCTGTTTAGTTCTAAGTACCATGTTTCAGAAAGGACATTAAGGAGTCAAACGGGCCTCTTTGTTCTTCCCCAAACTTGATTTTCCATTTTTTACATCTCTCACTTTTCACAGGCTGACCCCATGCTTGTGTTACTCTGTCTCGTGGAGTCTCTATTTTCTTTTACCATTCACATCAGCCTCCCTTTCCTAATACCCCTAATTGTTAGTCTCCCCATCCAAAAAAATGTTGAATCCATTTACCAGAATTGAAGTCCCTTGAGTGTAAAAACTGCCTAACTTTTGTATTTTTATTGTCAGTACCCAAAATAATGATCTGTCTTTGGTTGGTACTTCATCAATGTTTGCTGATATAATCTACTGATGACTTGGAGAATGTTTAGAGGACAGTAATAACCAGGACTGGGAAGGCAATGAAGATTATGCCAAAAGGAACCTTTTTTGAAGGACCTGAGCATATTTAGCTCATAATAAGACTTTAGGAATATAATAGCTTTTTTTCAAGCACCTGAAGACCCTCATGTGGAAGAGGAATCAGATTTCAGTTAAGTACATGAACAAATTTCCTACCTCTAAGAGCAATCCCCAAATGGAATGCTCCAACTCAAGAGATAATAGGCCCCTTCTCGTGAGATGTCCCTCAGAGGCAGGATGCCTGTTTGTTGAGAATATTAAGAAACAGATCCATGGTAGGTTACAGATTGGACCAAACAGTTCTGAGGTCCTTCCCAGTTTTGAAATTCTGAAATCTTACGGTTTAATGATTTAATTTTACTGAGGCAGAAACCAAGGCAAAGAGAAATGAAGCCATTTGCCTAATGTCACACAGCAATTTAATTTGTATCAGAGTCAGGGATAGAAAACAGTTGTCATGACCCCTGGTTCAATTCTATGCTCCACTGCCTCTTCTTGAATTGTTAGGAAAGCATAGGCCTTATCCCTGTGTGACCCTTAGGAGGGATCTGTGATTTCTGCTGTGTTAAAATTTTTAAAAAGTGCTCTCCAAGCAGAACCAGGAGAACTTTGTTCACAGTTACAGACACATCATATCTGTGATGACTAACTCTGATAGACTGGGCTCCTCTCAGCAATGCAAGGCTATAAGACAACTCCAAAAGATTCATGATGGAGAGGGCTATCCACATTCAGAGAAAGAACTACAGAGTCTGAATTGTAGATTGAAGCAAACTACTTGCTCTCTCTTTTTTGTGTTTTGTTTTGTTTCTTCTCTCTTGTTGTTTATTCCATTGGTTATAATTCTTCTTTCCAACTTGACTAATGTTTAATGTGAAGGCATCAAATTGCATGCCACCATGGAGGGGAAGGGGGAAAGAGAAGGAGGGGGAGAAGATTTGGAACTCAAGGGATTGTAGAACTGAATGTTGTAAACTAAAAGTAAATAAGTAAAATTAATGTGAAAAAAACTATTTGGAGATAATTAGGAAGATAAATGATTTTATTATTGAGATAGTAATGGACCATTAAAGACAGAGTACATGGTGGGGAAAAAGTGCTCTCTGGGTTGAAGACCTGACTATGACTGACCCTTTTCCCTTCACCACAGAGAGGCATGACTTGGGGCAGATGCACAGATAGCCCAGAACTTCCTCCTTATGACTGTAGGCCCTCAGGTCTGGGGAGATGAACGCTCAAGGCTGCTTGAGTGGTATAAATTGGATTTCTACAATGTTCCCCTTGCTTACATCCTGGAGGTTGATTTTAATGGGACAGAAGGAGGGAAAGGAAGGCACCTGAGGAGGCAAAAGGCAAAGGAAAAGATGTAAAGGAATTCATTTAAGCTGGTAAGAGTAAATAGAATAAAACCTTAAATATGAATCAATCTTTATACCTCTATATCAGAGGCGTCAAGTATTCAGAGGCTTGCAGTATTGTGTCCAGCAACTGTCCTCACTGTGGCCAGAACCAGATTTACATTTCATGGGGAAATAGTTAACAAAATAAAAATATATATATAATAGAATGTAGATAATGTAAATATGTTGTCTAAGTCAATATCTAAGTCAAGTCTAAGCCAAAGGGATCCCAATGTAGGGTTTAGTGGCCCCCATTTCTATTTGACACTATTGCTCTTTATTATCTAATGATAAAAAGTCATTACAACAATCTATTATTAAATACACCTGACAGAATGTGCAATAGTTGCTGTATTCTGTAATAGAGGACACCAGGATGGTGTATTCCAGATTCAAACAAAGCTGTACTTTATTCAAACTGCCTATATCTCTTGGGTTCGAGAACTAGTCAGTCTTCCAAGGGTTGTCTTAAGCATATATCTTTTTTTAAATTTCAAATTATATTCTCCTGATATGCTAAACATCACTTTGCTTTTCTATTTACATCCTCAGTGCTTAGCATTGGTGTCTGTCACATAGTAAGTACTTAATAAGGGCTTGTTGATTGATTGATGGAAGTCTGTGAAATTTAAAATTGATTTTTAACTCTATTTTGTTAAGGCTTAATCAAGTTAGATTTAATATTCCTCTTCCCTGTTCCTTACCCTGGTAATTTCACCCACCACCCACATTCTGGAAAAACTTGATTAACCTAAAAAGTCAAATCTCAGCAATTGAAACTACTAAAGCAACTGCTGCAGACTAATCCCATTGTCTGATGACTACTCCCATCACCTGAGAACTCTCATCTCCCAGTGATGTAATGGAAAGGAGTAGAATGGACAATCATTGAATGGACAATCCAGATGGTTTTATCTTTGTCTCAGTGACCCAAATCACATGTCTTGTTTGTGTTTAAGAGAAGGTTTCAGAAGGAGGAGGGGGGTCCAAACAATTGTAATGTCAAGCTGATATCAAAGGGTTTTTACTTTCTGAATAATCAGAATATGACACACCTATGTTGCTTAAGATGTTTTTCTGTCATGCTCTTAATCACTATAAAAGAACTTTCCCTCCCTCACTTGGGTTATTGGGATTTCATAAACCCATTTTATTGGTTGCTGCTAACCTAACTCATAAATTGATCTTACCCTGAACTTCATTTCTCAGAATTTCTACTGAGACAAGGTGAAGGAATAAATCAATTCACTCTGGATTTCCACATGATGTAGTGTTTTGTTTTGTTTTTTTGTTTTTTTTATTTCTGTCCCTATGAATGAGGTAAAAATAAGTGGAAAGTCTCGGGAGATATATTTATTGGGTAGCCTTTTTTAGCCAACCAATTATTTTGCTGCTTCTGTAGCTGAAAATATTGTTATATCAGCTACTAGAACTTTAAGTCAATTTTTAAAAAAGCACACTAGTTGAATGGGGTAGGAGTAGCCAATGCCTGTGAAGAAGATGATCCAGCTGCACGTGGATATACTCAAAAAGAGGTAGGATTATAGCATTCCTCAACCACCACCTCCCAGCTCCTACCTAAGGATGAAGACAGGCCTGGGCACCATGACGAGACCTGGATGTGGTGACTACATAGGCCAGTAGAGGGTACTATGACAGTGGTAGTTGACCCAGGCGAGAAAGTGGACTCTGCCTAGAAGTTGGTGGTGTTGCTTGTCCTTGGTTCTTGTAGAAGATCAATGACATCATGAAAGTGATCTTTTGACTTGTAAGTAAATTGGATTTACGTGAGGCAGAGCTGAGAAAGGTCATCATCAGCCTCATTTTCTCCTTCAGAGTCACTGGAGCCCAATGGATTCAAGATGATTGTCAATTGTCTAGGATCTCCTAGAAGTTGGTACCCTGAAGCAAAAACTCATTTGTCTTGGTTGTAGTTCTTCATTATCAAAGAAGACCAAAATGACATCATTATGTTGAAGTCAAGTTACAGTGTGTCCAACTGTTACTGATCAGACTCATACAAACTTGGAATGTTCTACCATAGGTTGGGCACAAATAGTCCATATGAACATTTGTGGTGGAGATTTCTCTAAATTTGTGCATCTCACATTTCTTTTGAGCTACTGCAATTATGCTTTCTTTATAAAGCATAGAGCCTTCTTTGACTCAAGCACATTTTTCCGGGTGGTACTTTGTTAGCTTCTCCCATAGCATGCAATCAATTCCAAAGTTCTCTGAGAGTGTTCTTGAGCGTGTTCTTGTCTTGTTTCCTCTGACTACCACATAAGAGCCTGCCTTGAGTGATTTCTCCATAAAATAGTCTTTTAGGCAAACATACATTTGGCATTCAAACAACATGGCCATGGAATTGTGTTCTCTGCAGGAGAGTGTGAAAGCTTGGCATTTTAGCTTGAGAAAGGACCTTGGTGTTCAGTAATTTATCTTGTCAGGTGATCTTTAAAATCTTCCTGGGGGTGGAGCCAAGATGGCAGCGTAGCAGCAGCAACATATCGCAGCTCTCACATAGCCACCCAAAATACCCATAAAATAGGACTCTAAACCAATCCTAGAACTCCAAAACACACACAAAGATACTTCCCAC
>JAQQSV010020274.1:0-11016 GCA_028646515.1 Pseudochirops corinnae | reverse complement strand
AGAAGGGATCTAGGCTTTGGGAGCTGTTCTTACTTTGCTTCTTATGCTTATTCTTACTCATGGTTCTTCAGAGTATGATTTTTTTTTAAATCTCTGTGGCGCTCTGCTTCCAGAAGGAAAAGCTCTGTCCCAAATTGCTGGGGTCCTCCCACCTGCCGTAGCTCTCAGGAAGAGGCTGGGAACTCTTCCTATTTACTTCCGGCTGACTGGATAGTGAAGACTCCAGAACCGAGGCCCAAGACGACGATCCGGATCCAGGCCGCTCAACGCGAGAGCACTGGCCTCAGAACAATCGCTCAGTCCCCCTGCCGTCTGCAGGCCGTGGGTGGGAAGCTACAACGCGGAGGCCGGTGCAAAACCTCTGCCTTTCGCTTTTCCACTCTGGAGGCCTTTCAGCCGGGACTGCTTATCTCCCCCTTTCGCAATCCCCACTCGCAGCTGCCGCTCATCTGCTCACCTGAGAGGCTCTGGTCCAGCCTCCCCCGGGGCACAGCTGTGGCTTCAGGCCAGGCTGGTTTCGGTTCACAGTGCTGATATGGTTCCTCGTAGCCGAGCTGACTTTAGTGGGAAGTATCTTTGTGTGCGTTTTGGAGTTCTAGGATTGGTTTAGAGTCCTATTTTATGGGTATTTTGGGGTGGCTATGTGAGAGCTGCGATATGTTGCTGCTGCTATGCCGCCATCTTGGCTCCGCCCCCTCTTCTGTGTATTTTAAAAATTTTATTGCTACTTTTTTTACATAACGTGTACATTCTCAGTCTGATTCTGCCTTCTTCACTGGGTGTCACTTCATGTGAGTCTTTCCATATTTCTTTGACATTCTTGATATTTATTTCTTACAGAACAATAAAGCTCTACCACTTACTACGTAATTCTGTGGTGGGTTTTGAGCTCAGGTCCTATAATGCCGAATGCAATGTTCTTCCCACAACGTAAAGAAATTTCACTGTAGAGTGTGTGGGTTGTTTCCAGTTATTTGTTGTTACTATTTAAATAAAGCTACCATGGATATCTGTAACAGACTTTTCCCATTTTTTTCCTTCCTACTGTTTTGGATGGAACAGACTTTGTTCCTAGTCTGGTACTTTAAGTGACACGGCAAGCCTTGGTTCTCAAAGCCTGAGCTGGCAGAGCACAAGTGCTAACAAGTCCCACTTACCGAGTCCAAAGGCTTTGTGCACAGGGTCTGAGAATAACAACTAGGACTTATTAAGGTTTCAGGCTAGCAAGGCGTTTTACAAATATTATCCCATTTTATCTTCACCACTAGGTGGTGGGTACCGTTATTTCCCCCATTTTATAGATGAGGTAACAGACAACGGAGGTCTATATCCAGGGTCATACACCTAGTGTGAGAGGCCAGATTCGAACTCACCTTTTCCAAGGTCTAGTGCTCTATTCAATGCACCACCTGGATACTTTCTATCTTATACAGAGTAAGGGATCCATAAATGTGTTTATTTTTTATTAATTCAAATTTTAAAAGGCCTAAAATAATCTCTGGATAGCTAGGAAATAAAAGAACTCTGTCCTTTAAATAGTCTTCTCTGCTCTAGTTTTATTTCTACGAGGAAGTCAAGATTATTATCAGATAATTCAAGTAAACATGAGCTTTACAAACTGAGGTGTCCTACTGAATTCAGGCTGTTTTTGCATAAATATCTTTCCACTGTGAGGCCCACGTCAGACACTTTTAAAAAGCTGCTGTGTCGTTTCTAATGTTAGATGTTGTCATTAGAAGATTTACAGTTAGGCTACAGAGTAAAGAGCTATGCAATAAACCTAGAGAGTAGCAAATTTACAAGAAGGAGCACCACTGTGTCTTAGACACCTCTCAGACCACAGGAGGAGAAGGAGGTCTCAGGTCCAGCCTCCATCGAGTCTGAAATGGCAAAGGAATTATCAGGGTAGAAATCCCAGACCAAAAGAGCACTTAGCATCCCAAGAAAACAGCAACAAGACCAGCCCAGATTTTCCCTCCAGAAGTACACAGTACCTGACCCTAACATCCAGCTGGAAGTCAGGAAAGAAACTGGAAGAATGAGCAAACAAAAAAAGAACCCCATCACACGGAGTTTTATGGTGACAGGGATGCTCCAGACACAAACAAAGAAAAGCAAAATGACTCCAAAACACCCACAAAGAAAGCCTCAAAGAGAAACACACCATGACAAAAATTCACCCATAATTTTTGGAAGAGCTGAAGGGAAAAAAAGTTTAAAATATTTGGATAACATGGAAAACAAATGAAAGCTATGAAAGAAAGTGTCTAGATCTCTTAGGAACAGAGGGCAAAGTGGAAATGAAAGAATCCACTAGTCACATCTAACAATGAAGTCTAAAATAAACTTTACAAAGCATTTACACTGCGTACCCACATGATACATTGCTGGTCTTGACCAGTGTTCATTCATTTATCTGCTCTCTCCATGACTCCCGTGAAATACATTTCTTTCTGCTTTGTTAGGTCTAACTATATCTCAACACTCAGGCCACTATATTAGTGAAAAAAATTAGACACCTAACTGTGAAGGTTATTTTCACATTTACAAAGAGCTTTTTCATACATTTGTTTTAGATCCTTATAACAACACTATAAGTTACAATGTACAAGTACCATTGAATATATAAGGACATTCAAGTTCAAAGAAATTTGCCCAATGATAACTAATACATTTTTTATTTTAATTTTTAAAAAGCATAGCATCATCCTGATGTGTTTAAAACAAGAAAATACATAAATTTAAAATGGGACTGTGCTGGACTTAATCTCTCATCTTAGGGCCAGTATAGCTAAGCTTGTAAAGGCTCATCAGCAGATTGGTTACAAGGCAATAAACTCTTTGGCCATCGTAACTCCTAAATAGCAATCTACTGTGTAGCAAAGGTTTTACAAAGTGCATCTGTAAAGGAAGACCTTACCCTATCCTGATGAAATCACAGGCACTTTTAGTAATAAATTTAATAGAATAATTTAAATTCAAACCTATGACTCAGAAGTGGGAGGAAGGAAGGATGTTATCTCTAAGCCAGAGATATCAAATATATGGACACCGCTATGGCCCACAAAACTCCTGAGTACAAGCCAAATCAAATTAAAATGTAATTAGGAAAATTTAACAACATAAATAAAAATAATAAAACATAGATAATATTACATTTTAAAACTAAGTCAATATGTGGCCCATAGGAATCCTGATGTATGCATAGATTAGTGACCCTATTTGATTTTAACACTACAGCTCTAAGCTATTTGCTCTCCTCTCATCTTATCTCAGAGAAGTTACTTACATTGTCTTATTCTTTAGCTAGGTCTTTGTAAATTCATCTCTACATATTCTATTATACCAGCACATAAATGTTACCAGACTACAATGCAGTAAAGAAAGGTTCATTTTGTTTTTTACTGAAAATTTTCTAAAACTGCTCAGTTTGAGTAACTTAGTTTTATTCTGGTTCTTTTTGGTTGCCACACTGGTTTGGATTAAAGGCTGATTTTCTACTCTGTCATATGCTTTATTATGCTGAAGGCCTAGTTCTGCCTTAAGGAAGGATTCCCTATTATTCCTTAAAGGTTTATGTGGCCTCAGTGAACACTGGTTCTCATACAAAGTTTTCATAAATCAAGAAAGAGACATTGACAAGGACAAACTTGAGTCCTTAGACAGCAGGTAGAAAAGCACTTCCTTTAAAATTTTTAAACTGAATGTAAGATTTTCTCAATTGCTACTATGCTTCTTTTTTAATTAAAGCAAACCCCCCCATAAAACCCTTTCAGGTTAAATAATTTTACCCTTCCCTTAAAAATAAATCAGCCCTCAGGTTGACAGGGTCTGGATTTTTTCCTTTGGTTTAAAAAATATATGTATTTGTGTCCCATCTAGCAGGTGACAGTATTTAAGCTGTTTCTGTTAATAACACAAGTGGGCTGCGTTTTCCCAGCAACTATATCTGAAGGGAGACCTGGACTTACAGGCCCAGAAACTGTTTCTGACTAGCTCTTCTTAATCATGCAAAACTCCTACTGTCTCCTCATCTTTTTTATAACGCAAGTGAGATGTCCTTTCATCAAAATGTATTGAAACTCAATATAGTCAGTGATGCTCTTAGTATATGAGAACTACAAGGGTTCTCATAGGGATAACAGAGCACTCCTTAAACCAGGACATAACATGCAAATGCATCTTTATGTTATTTCATAAGTTTAGCTATGAGTAATGCTATTTCATGGAAATCAAGTTCCTTATAGCTGATTTTGCCCATTTAAGTGCAAAAATTTTTTTAAACCATTCTTCTGGTCTAGGTAGAACAAACAGGAAGCAGCCCTAAGTTCTATTTATTATCCAGATCTGTCAGTAACTAGTTTTGTTGCAAATCATTTCACCTGTGTGAATCTGAACCTATTTCCTCAGTGGTAAAACAAGACGGTTGATGCTATCCAACTCCTGAGAAAGAAGTGATAGACTTGATATAAAATGAGGCATATTTTTGGGCATAGTCTAGGTTAGGCAAAGATTTGTTTTGATTGACTACACATATTTTTTTTACAAGGGTTTTGTCTTTTTTTTTAACTTGGGGAAGAGATAGGAGGAATAGAAAATAAAATTTTATACAGTGAAAAAACTAAATGAAACAATATTAGGGGGTTTGACTAGACCTCTAAAGGTTGCTTTCAGCTCTAAAATCATATTATTCCACAAAATCTTGCTATTAAAATATAAAATATACTAAGATGTATGATGCATCAACTAAAAGCCAAATCACTAAATACACAGAAAATGAATACAAAATATGTAAGATCAAAAGCTACCCCCTAATAGATAAGTGGTTTCAAGGAATTGTAAGCTATCAAGAGCTAACAAAATATCTATCTAAATTCCATATTAGTAATAAAAGAAGTGTAAATTAAGCCACTCTGAGATTTTATGTCATATCCTTCATACTGACAATGGTAAAAGATAGGAAGAATCAGTCAGTAAGCATTTGCTTAGTACCTATTCTATGCCAAGTACTATGCTAAAAGCATTAGGCATACCATACAAAGAAAGGCAAGACAGCCCTGCTCTCAAGGAGCTCTCAGTTTAAATGGGGAGACATCAAACTAAGTAGATACAAACAAGAAATATACAGGGTAACCTGGAAATAATCAACAGAGGGAAGACATAAGCCTTCAGAAGGGTCAGGAAAGGCTTCTTGCAGAAGGTGGTACTTTAGTGAGGAGAAAGCTGAAGGGAAGGAAGGAAGTCAGGCAAGCTGGGAGGTCACAACAAGAGAGGCAGTAGCTATGGAATGACAGGCACACTACGTACTGCTGTTGGACATATGAATTGGTCCAAATGTTCTGCAAAACAATTTCTAATTGTGCGGAAAAAAAAAGTTACTTAAAAATTCATTCCTAAAGACCTTGCCACTGAATTTGATCTGAAAAAAAAAAGCCACAAAGTAAAATCCCAGATATACCAATAGATTCATAACAATGCTTTCTAGGGTAGCAAAAAAACTGAAAAAAAAAAAATGGGTTCTCACTGACTAAGGAAGGTTCAATAACTTGTGGTATAGATTGTAAAGGAACATTATTACTGAGCCATAAGAAATGATGAATATGAGGAATTCAGAGAAATACAAGAAGACTTAATAAATGACAAAGAAGAAAGAAACAGAAGAACATCATCAATGACTACAAGAATGTTTTAAAAAATATGAAGCAGATGAACTCAAATAAAATATGATTAATGACCAATACTGGATCCAGAGGAATGAGGAAGAACATATCTCCTTCTTGGTAAAATGCTGGTAGAATAGGGATAAAGAATGTTCTATATGCCTTCAAATACTTTGCTAATCTTTTTCCTCTCTTACTACAGAGGATTTATATGGAAGATGATAGTGGGGAATGATTGATGTAAAAAAAGACATCAATAATGTTAAAAAAAGGTGCAGCAAATTAAGCGAGTACGATGCTTATAAGGAAGGTGGGGGAATAAGAAAGGCAATACTGGGCTCTCCAAAATTCTCCCACAAACAAGTAAAACATCCCCTCAAAGTGAACTGTGACCAGCACTGTGTCCAGAAGTAGCCTCCGCTTCAGGAACTCTCACTTCACAGACAGTACGGGGGTCACGGGGGTCAGACAGCTGGGCAGGGGAAGACTGTGGGTGAAGAGCAGCAGGTACATGCCCAGTGAGTATGGTAGCAGAGGGATGGGGATCCTGCTGACTGGGAGCACTTGCTGGAAAGCAGAGTCCCTAGTTTCAATTCCAAGGCAGAGGAGCGACCTAAAGTTTGCAGCCACAGGAGGGACCACAAGAAACAACAACATTTGGGGTGACGGTGTGGCTAGAGGCCCTGGCCATGGCTCAGGGAAGAGTACCAGACAGAGCTCAGAAAACAACAAAACTTGAAGACTGAGGCATCATCCTCCACACCTTGGGACTAAAACCTGACTATAAAAATATGCCACTGAAAAAATGAGTGAATAAATAAGCAAGCAAAGGAGAAAGAACCTGACCACAGATAGTTACTGTGGGGAGAAAGAAGCTCTGGGTTCATACTCAGAAGATAACAAAGTTGTAAAAGCCCCTTCTACATTAAAGAAAAATGTCAAATGGTCATAAGCCAAAAAAAAAAAAGTTCTTAAAAGGGCATGAAAAGGATTTTAAAAATCAAATTAAGAAAGGCTGAGGAAAAATTAGGGGAAAAAATAAGAGCAATACAAGAAAATCAAGAAAATTATGAAAAGAAAGCCAACCAACAGGAAAAATGGATCCAAAAAGTTAAGGAAGAAAATAACTCCTTAAAAACTACCACTGAGCAAGGAAAGGCTAATGACATTATATGACAGCAAGAAATAATAAAACAAAATCAAAAGAATGAAAAAACAGAAGAGAATGTGAAACACCTAATTAGAAAAACAAACGATATGGAGAGCAGACTGAGGAGAGACAATATAAGAATTGTTGGACTATGAAAGTTAGGATAAAAAAAAAGTTTAGATACTACCTTACAAGAAATTATTGAGGATAATTGCCCTGAAGTTCTAGAACAAGAGGGTAAAACAGAAATAGAAAAAATCCACCAATCACCCTATGAAAGAGATCCCAAGATGAAAACTCATAGGAACATCATAACCAAGTTTCAAAACTCCCAGGTTAAGGAAAAAATGCTACAAGCAACAAGAGAAAAACAATTGAAATATTGTGGAGCTACGGTCAGGATAATGCAAGATCTAGAAGCCTCTACATTAAAAGATCAAAGTCTTGGAACATTATATTTCGAAGAGCAAAGGAGCTGGGTCTGAAACCATAAATAACTTATCCGGAAAAGCTGAATATAATCCTGAATGAAAAAAAAATAGATATTTAATGAATTTAAAGACTTTCAGGTATTTGTGCAAAAAGACCAGAATTCAATGGAACATCAAACACATAAGATCCAAACATTAAAGACCAATTATAAGGGACTCAATAAGGTCAAACTACTTACTTTTTATGTGGGAAAGTGTTACCTGTACTTCTAAGAATGCTATCATTACTTGGGTAATTTGAAAGAACATACATAGACCAGAAGGCTTGGGCTTGAGCTGAGTATGATGGGATGATTTTAAAAGATAAAACTGGCTAGGAAGAAGTAAAATGAAGCAATTATCTTACACAAACAAGGCATGAATGAAGAACTATTACAATAGATGCAGGTGGGAGTGAAAGGCTGGTAGTGCTAGAACCTCACTGAAACTGGGTTAAAGAGGGAATAACACATACATCTAGAAGGGTATAAAAGTCTCATATATTCATAAAGAAATAGGGTGAGGGGACAGGATAAGTGAGAAACTTTCAGAAGGGTATATATATATATCAAGAAGGAGGAGGGTGGGGGGAGAGAATAAGGGAGGGACTCTGAGGGTGGGCAGATTAAGGAATAAAATGATAAGGGCAAAGGCCAAGGGAGAGATTCTCTAAAAGGGCATGGACTAGGTCAGAAATAAATCAGATGTGCAAGGAGGGATGGGGTAAAAGGAGAGGGCAGGAAGGACAAGAGTGAAGAAAAATAGGGTGGAGAGAAATGCACTGTAATTGTAACTTTTAATGTGAATGGGATGAAGTGACCCACAAAACAAGAACAGCAGAATGGGTTAAGAGTCAGACTCTAGCAATGTGTTGTTTACAAGACATTTAAAAATGAGAGCTAAATACAGAGTTAGAATAAAGGGCTGGAGAAGAATTTATTATGCTTCAGCTGATATAAAAAATGCGGGGGTAGCAATCATGGTTTCAGACAAAGTGAAGGATATTTAATTAAAAGAGATAAACAGGGAAACTACATGATGATAGAAGGTACCATAGACAATGAAGCGATATCAATAGTAAACCTCTATGCACCAAATGCTATAGCATCTAAAATTTTAAAGGAAAAGTCAATGAATTGCAGGTGGAAATAGATAGTAAAACTATAATAGTGGGGCCTGAAAAAAAGGTATATACCTTTCTATTCCCATTTAATTGTCTACAGCTATCTGGCTTATCTAAGATTCCATTCACCTCCTTGACTTCCTTCTTATTTATTTTTTGGTTAGGTTTATCTAATTCTGGGAGGAAAAGTTAAGTCCCCCACTATTATATTTAGATATCATATTTCCTCTTCTATTAATCTAGGCACTTTATATTTTTGTAGCTATTCTTCCATTTTACTTAAACTGTTAAATTTACTGGCATATAAGTTGGCAAAATAACTTATAATTGCTTTTATTTCATTTTCATTAATTACATATTCACCCTTTTCATTTTTAAAGCTAGCGATTTGATTCTCTTCTTTTTTTAAAATCTGACATCTATCAGCTTGGTTAAAATGATAGAAAGAGAAAGCAACAAATGCTGAAAGGTGTATGGAAAAATTGGGCTACTAATTCACTGCTGGTGGAAATGTGAACTGATCTAACCATTTTGGAAACCAATCTTTGGAAATATACTCAAAGAGTTGGAAAACCATGTACACCTTTTCACCCAGCAATAACACTCTTAGGTCCTGTTTCCCAAGCTGATTAGGGAAAAAGGGAAAAGTCATCAAGTGGCAGCAGAGTACAGTGGAAAGTGTTAGATTTTAAATGAGAAAGTTGGATTAGATTTAGGTCCATTACAGCTCTACAGCAATGTTCTCATGGATAAACAAGAATAAGGAGAAGTAGAAAGCAGAAAAAAAAATCTCGTCATCCACTGTTCCAGCTTAACTTAGTCTGATTCAGAGTAGCTCTCTGCTACTGACAAGAAGATAGGGATGAATGAAATCTCAGAAGAAGAAGCACCATCATTCCCTTTATAATCTCATCTTCTGCACTAAGATAAGAAATAACTATGTATTACACATGTTCTGTATTGCCTACAGCATTCAGCCTACCACTAAAAACGTTAGAAATACACATTAAATATTTGCTGAATAAATTTTACCTCTTTCCTGCTTTAGAAATCAATGGTGTGCAGGTGCATACTTTAATTGTCTTTATATACTAACAGCTTGTCAAATTAAAATGTATAATTTTATGTTTCAGTCAGCTGACTTAATAGTTCTAACCTAATTCATAACAGATGAGACATATGCCCTGCTAATCTCCAAGGAAAACAATGAAAGCTCTTTGAAGAAGGGCTAGACCAAAATCCCAATTATCTGAATGACCTGAAACTTACAGGTGTTTTCATGGAGGAATTAATTACACAAAGTCTTGCTGACAGAGCTATGAAGAAGTCTAACCATTCTGGAAAATAATTTGGAATTATGTCAAATAATGTGGCTAAAATGATGCAGAGATTCCACTGGTAAGCACATATCCCAAAGAAGTCACAACAAGAAAGGCTCCATAGACACCAAAATATTTATAGCAGCATTTTCTGAGGCTACAAAGAAATGGAAACAGGGGGCCGGAGCCAAGATGGTGGCACAGAAGCAGCAAGGTTTCACAGCTCGCACACAACCACCTCAAATACCCATAAAATACGACTCTAAACAAATGTTAGGGCTCCAAAACACACAAAAATACAGAAAAACACATCTCCCACTGAAGGCAGCTCGGCACGAAGGGCCCATCGCAGCACACTGGGAGCCAAAACCAGCCCAGCCTGAAACCGCGGCTTGGCCCCAGCGCGGCCAGAACAAGCCACAGCTGGAGCCTTCAGAAGAGTGGATCAGCGGCAGCTGTGGCAGTTTCCAGAATTATCAAGCCATAAGGAACAAGGACTAAGTGAAAGGTCAGTGGATCTCAGCTAAATTTGGGGGAGAAAAGAAAGTGGCAGAAACGGGGGCCCTGCAGCCACCTCCACGTAGCTGCTTCAGAGCTCCCGGCCTGCAGACTGCAGGGGGGCCAAGTGTTCGTTCAGAGGCTAAGTGCTCTTGCATTGAGTAGCCTGGATCTGGATTGTGGTCTTGGGTGGTGGTCCTGGGGTAAGTTTTCAGTGAGCCAAAGCTGGTGGGGGCCGCAGCTCCCTCCTAATAGCTCTGGCAGCTGCGAAAACCCCTGCAATTTGGGACAGAGCTTTTCCCTCTGGAAGCAGAGTTCCACAAAGCTAAAAAATCAAGTAATTCACTGGCAATATGAGCAGGCAAAGGACGCAAAGTAAGAACAGCAATTGAACTCTAGAATCCTTCTTTGGGGAAAAAAAGGATCAAAGTATGGAACGGAAGGAAGACAACACAGTCAGAACTCCCATACCAAAAGCTTCCAAGAAACATGAAGACTGCCTAAAAGCCATAGATCAGCTTAAGAAGGATTTTGAAAACCAAATAAGAGAAGTGGAGGAAAAATTGGGAAGAAAAATGAGAATGATACAAGAAAATCATGAAAAGAGTCAACAACCTGACTGAAGAAAATAACACCTTAAAAAATAGATTAACTCAAATTGCAAAAGAGGCCCAAAAAGCCAATGAGGAGAAGAATGCCTTAAAAAGTTGAATTTGCCAGAGAGAAAAAGAATCTCAAAAGCTCACTGAGGAGAATAATTCCTTCAGACTTAAGAGTGGAGCAAATGGAAGCAAAT